>JAHWFP010011194.1:40748-72192 GCA_023313725.1 Lithobius niger | reverse complement strand
ATAAAAAGTTTTGACCCGCGATAATTTAAAGCACCCGCACGCGCCTGCAAACCAAACAATTAACTTTGCATGGCCTTATATAGGCAATTCGATCGATGGGTTTGACAGACCCATCTATCGAATATATAATCAGTCAGCAACTACGTGAACACCTGACTAGAAAGTGGCACTGCCATGACAGCGAAAAAACACGGCCTGGTGCACAACGGCAACAACAGCAAGCTTGGCCTAATGCACATAGAGCGCTACGAGCCCCGTGATTTTTCAAATATTCCTCTATCAGCTAGCACAACAGTGATGTAGATACCTGAAGTACGAAATTATCGAAAATTCGCAAAATACTGATCAGTATTTTCGACTTTGGAGTTTGAGCGTCAACAAGTTTTTTACCGTAGTTACAGAACATTCAAGTAAGATGGTTGCATTTTTCTATCTTCACCCCGTATCGCAATTTTCAGTAAATAAAAAATAAAATCCGCATGCTTCATCTTCTTTCGGAAATTATTTGCTGGAGTGACATTTTTTTTTTAAATTTGTGTGGCCCAATTTCGGCTTGATAAAACTCGATAAAACCGGAAAAAAAATCAACGGAAAAAATTAAAATACCCCCATGGCTCGTGGGTTGGGTGTTTTCAAACCATGTAATCAATAGAAAAGTGGCAGTTTCACATCTTCTCGTCACAAGAGCTAGTCATCAGTCAGGCTCATCACGGCATTTTAATTTCAAGCTTGTTTAGATTCCCCCAAAACTTCCCATCACCAAAAAAAAAAACGAAAAACATAAGGCACATACGCTAGTCACCAAGTCCTATGGAGATTCTGTGTTCATGGATTAATGGTCTTTTACGTGCGTGGAAGCATGCCAACCTTTTTCATTACTGTTGCAGAATTGAGTCTCGATTCCCACAAAGGCGGCTTTATTATTCACAAAACCTTCACTAACCAAAAATCCCGTGTGGAACATCTGCAATTACTTTCGCTTCAAAAACGACCCGGTCATTAAGCATGTGGGTAAAGAACCAGTTCTTATCCTCCAATTTTATGAAGTTAGATTCACCGAGGGTGTGTGCCGTATTGGAAAATACGAAGTCTCTTGTAATATCACAGGTCTTAAAATACTTTTTGTGCTCTCGGCCTACTAACTTAAACTCCACAGAGGCTTTGCAGGTCCAGTTTTCTTCTTTCGCCCTACGATTACACTGAACGAAGAACCCAATAATACTACATTCACCCGGGCTGCTAGTACACCGTATCATTATGTTCCAAGGTAAATTGTGTATCATTACTGGGGCACTGTATTGGACCGCTTTGGACCTGAGCAGATTGCCGGCCTCGTATCGAATGGTGGCTTGCGACTTGCAATCCTGTACCAACACAAACACGGCAACACCTAGAGCATTCATTCTGCTAGCCAGTTGGGGTGACTGTGCCATAAAATTGCCACAGCGCAGCAGCCTCTGTAGGTGGGAGCGACCAACGTATCTGGGTTCAAGGCAGTCAAAGAGTTCATTAACGTGCTTCTCACGCGCACTCAAATCATGTTCCAGCCAATCAAACATCCCATCCAGTACTTTATCCAAGCAAATCTCCTTGCCAACTGCAAAACTGATCAGTTCCTTCATTTTCACTTCACATACTTCAAGAAAGCTTCCCGTAGTACTAACCTGCCGTAAGTTAGCCAAAATAAATTCTAAACAATTCGCCTTGAGTGTTTTGTTATCGTATGTATGAGATATATTCCATATGTCAACGCAATTTTCCATCGACAAAATACTTGACAACGCATCAAAACAAAAGTCCAACAAGCCAGTTAGCTGCATCATGTGCGCTGCGGCAAGAACGTCCTGGACAAGTTGTTCACTGTTTATTGTTTTTACTTCCCCCAAGTATATGTAGTTTAAAATGGCTTCTAACGTTTCTGGTTCCAGAGAATCAAACACGACTTTACCCGATGTTGCCTCTTCCAGTCCACAATCGAACATGGTCAAGAAATAGGGGCTACTGGCTTGCAATACCAACTTGTGGGCGCTGAACTGCCGATCTCGACAAACAAGAATCACGTCTGCATGTTTCTCTGTTCTCATTTTGTATAACGACCCGATCATACTTTTCCATCTCTGTTCTTTATATCGATGAGAGTGTCTGTCGTTGAAACACTCCATAATGTAGCTAATCAGAAGAAAATGAGCAAACCAAAAACAATCGAAACGTTCGTGGTCTTTCGTTTCTCGAACTATTACCTACAGAAAAAGAGCCGAGCATGCAAGTCCAACGGCCCCAGAATAAAGAAGTATCGAATGGATTTGCAGTATCAAGGATGGTCCTGGTTGATTTCTGTAGTTCTCAAATGGACCGAAATATTAGTCACTGGACTAGAAAGGGGTCAAGACGTTTGTTTTACCCCGTACCACGAACTGCGTAAGGTAACGATTACCCAGTCCTCGAGGACGTTAAAATCTGGCCTAGAGGCACACTTATCATGCCATTTTATGGCAGGACCATCAGACAGGCTGACAAAACTAACACCCCAGCCCACCCAAATGACATTAGTGAACATGGTTGTGCTACGACACATAATGATTGCCTGCATGTTGCCACTGACCCTCTCAACTTGGAACACTGATCGAACCAGAAGGCAAGGGTGATAAGGTTGCTGAACATGGGGATCAAGCAGAGTGTGACCCTGTCGAACATGCTCGTAGCAATTTGCTTGAATCGGGGGGCAGCGGGAGCCCTAGTCACAACCGCAGTACCGAGCCCACCGGAGGAAGGGTGACCAGATCCCGGAAATTAGTAAACCCAACATAATTTTCGTTCTTTGCAATATTGAGGGCGTCTGGAGTAAACTTGAGGAACTTCACGCAGTCATTGCTAATCTTGATCCAGCAGTTCTGTGTATCACTGAAACCCACCTCGTCCCTGACGATCCCAGCCCTCTGCCCGATACTTTGTTTGCTACTGTGCCGATCGAATTGGCAGAAGTAAAGGAGGTACCCTTATTGATTTGATCGGTCTCTCAATCCATCGTTGGTTGCATGTGATGTCAGCCCTTTCCTCGATTGGGAATCTGTTTGGAGCAGCATCGTCACTGACAACGGAGAACTTACCATTGGCTGTGTGTACCGTGTCCCTTTGAACCTTTTGCATGCTGGTTCACATGATTCTTTTCTTGACATGCTTCGGTCTCGCTTGGAGCAGGCCGGTGAACGTGTTGTAGTTTGTGGAGACTTCAATTATCCATCTGTGAACTGGAATTCTTCTGTTGGTCATGGGATAGGCGGCAGTCCTACCAACCAGTTTTTGAATCTCGTCGATGACTATTTCCTACAGCAACATGTCCGTAGACCTACTAGATTCCGAGGATTGCAAACACCCTCACTGCTCGATCTTGCTTTCTCCACTTCTTTTGTTGTCGTGAACTCCTTATTTCATGAAAGCCCAATTGGTTGTTCTGATCACGAAGTAATTTGTTGGACTATTGACACCACCAAACAAGATACCACATTTGGCTTCCGCAGTCCGCAGTATTGGAAGGCCGACTTCGAGCTCTTTAATAATATTTTCCGGTCGTTTAACTGGGTCGAAGAAATTGGTGATCTGGAATGTGAGGAGGCGTGGTGTGTCTTGTGTGACTTTATCCGCGATGTTGAACTCAATTTTGTGCCATCATCTAATGTTTATTCCAACTCTAAATCTCCGCAAAGACCACCGTGGTTAAACAAAGCAACTAAAAGTCTGATTAACAAAAAAAAGAGAAAATTTACCGGCTTTACCCTTCTAACAGTAACTGGTTGGTCTACAAACAGATTCGTGATGAAGTAAACAAAGCTATTCTCGAAGCCCGTGCTAAGTACGAAGAAAATATTGCCCGACAGTCTAAACATAATCCGAAGGTGCTGTATTCCCATCTTAACAAACGTGGTGGCAAACAACACATTAGCCGTATCAGGCTGCGTAACGGGCAGTACTCTGCCGATTCCCAGGTCATCGCAGAGGAACTGAATAATCACTTTGCGTCCATTTTCCATCAATCTAGTCCCTGTGTCCCTTGCGAGAGTGAGCCAAGCCTTGTTCTGACGGACCCATTATTTGAAGCTAGTAGGGTCTTAAAACTTTTAAGTAATACTGCTGCCAACAAATCTCCCGGACCAGATTACATTTGCTCCTCTTTGTTGAGGGGTTGTGCTGACTCTTTTGACCACTCCTATTAGAATTATTTTCGAAAAGTCTTACTCTTCTGGCCAGATTCCATCAGACTGGCGCAAGGCCTTTATCGCACCCATTTACAAGTCGGGAGACCGTTTTTCTGCCAACAACTATAGACCTATTAGCTTGATTTCTCAGATTTGCAAGATTTTCGAAAAGATTATCCCGGATCACATCACCCAATTTCTTGAGGACAACAAATTGATCACTGAAAAGCAACATGGATTCCGTCGTGGAAAATCGTGCCTTACCAATTTGTTAGACTCCATTGACACTTGGACTCGGTTGGTTGACAGAGGGGTCCCATGCGACGTGATCTTTCTGGACTTGGCCAAGGCTTTCGATACCGTCCCACACAGTGTTTTATTTACCAAGCTCAAAACTTTAGGCATCTGTGGCAGGCTTCTGGATTGGATCAAGTGCTTCCTGACTGACAGAATACAGAGTGTTCGTGTTAAAGGGGCTATTTCGGGGTGGACGAAGGTTACCAGCGTTGTCCCACAAGGTACTGTGCTGGGTCCCCTTCTTAAACTTAAACTTAAACAAAATACACAACCAAAGCCAAGCTTGTATGGTTGGATGAGCAGAGACAGTTCACTGCTTGTCAGAAAGTATTTTGTCATAAGCTGCCTTCCAGCCATTAACAGATCTGGCTTCAATTACATTATGAGGAAGCTTGTTCTAGTGGTCAATCACGCGATATGAAAAGAAGTGCTTCCCGACATTGGTGTTCACACGTGTGCATTGTAACTTGAGGCGATGTCCATGAGTGCCACGGAGGGGGCCAAGGTGAAGAACCAATTAGCCTCGGTGCGATCAATCCCACTCAGAATTTTGTAGGTGTGAAGTAGGTCACCTCTAATGTGGTGGTCGTAAAGGCTCGTAAGGCCAAGCTCCCTGAACCTAGCATCATATGGAAGCGCACGCAGTCTTGGCACAAGCTTGGTAGCACGCCTCTGAACGTGCTCAAGGAGTTGCTGGTCTTTAATAAGATGAGGGCTCCATACATGAATGCAGTATTCAAGGTGTGGCCTGATGTATGAAGTGTAGAGTGTGTTCTTGAGTGTGTGTAGAGTCTGTTCTTGATGTTCGTCAATGATCTTCCAGACTGCATTACCAGTTTTTTTTAACTTGTTCGCGGACGACACCAAGATCTACCATGGCGTTTCGAGTGGTGCGGATAGCGTTATTCTTCAATATGACCTTGACAACATATTGGCTTGGGCCAGAAGGAATGGCCTTAGTTTCAACATTGGCAAGTGCGTCGTCCTCCACCTGGGTAGAGGGAATCACCACTTCAATTATCTGCTTGACGGTAGGCCCCTGACCGTTGTCACTTCCATGAAGTGCTTGGGCGTTATCATTTCTAACGACCTCAAGGTTGGTGACCAGTGTGCTGCCGCAGCCAAGCGCGCAAATTGCATGCTGGGCAGAATCAAGCGACGATTCAGGTACCTTACAAAGTACTCCTCGAAGACCCTCATTACCACCCACATTCGCCCCCACTTGGAGTACTGCGTCCAAGCCAGGTCTCCCTACTTCGCGAAAGACATTCATACTCTCGAGGCAGTCCAACGCCGTGCTACACGTCTGTTACCTTCCATAAAAGATCTCCCTTACGAGGAACGGCTCCTTAATCTTGGTCTTTCTACCTTGTCCCGCTGTAGAGTCAGAGGTGACCTTCTTGAGACCTTCAAATCTGTGGTGCTTCACATCTCCCACACCTTCTATGACAAGCGGCGTGTTACGGGCGCAAGAGGCCATCGTTTTAAGTTACAAATTGATCACGCCAGGTTGCTGGTGAGGAAGAACTACCTGACGAACCGTGTTGTTCGCGAGTGGAACGCGCTCCCTGATACCATCATGGCCTGCACTTCTGTGAATGGGTGGAAGTCTAAATATGATAAACTGTAGTGCCTGACGTCGTTTTCAGCCTCATGGGGGTTGCCCTGGCCGAGTAGTGGTTTTATGTTAGAATGTTATGAGGACAGAAATCTAGCGAAGATCAAAACTGAACGGTCGCAGAACTCGACGCATAGTCTAGAAAGTTACCTATATCACGCACCACACCTCTTGCTAAAATACGCGGAGCCCAAGCGGTAGTTGCGGCTACCAACGCCTCTACTAATGCTTGGCGCGCGAAGTAGCACGGAGGCAAAGCAATAGAAGAGGTATCATTAGCCGCAACTACCACCAGGGCACTACGTACTTTTGGAAGACGAAAGCTACGATATCTACTTAAATTTCTAATATATGGCTAGACTCGAGCGTAGAAGGTTCAGGGGGGTTCAGGGTAATATATCCGGTAAAGCTCCCGCCAACGTGTAACCTTGGACTAATAACTACACTTTCGTGTAACATACCATAAACTAGCAATCATACGAAGTGGATTTATGCATTTTCCCGTTCTTAGGTCTGCCACCCTTTTATCCAGCGATTACGATAAACAAAAAAAAACTGCTGCAACTGAGGCCTTGCGATATTTGCTGAAAAAGTCAGTGGCTCTTGTTTAGGGACCGTTCATTATTCATTAACGTGAGTGGGCTGGCGGATTGTCGTCGTCAGTATAAAACAAATTCATGCCCCCCCCCCCCCCCCTTTGGTTTTAGTGAATTTTTGCCGCCCCCCCCAAAAAAAAAAATTGTATTAAAATTTTCATTTTCATGAAATGAGTGTACGAAACGTACTAGGCCTACTTTAATACTTTGTGGGATGTGCTGAGCTAAATAAATGTATTACATTAACATTCTACAACTTCCTATGCTTTCCGCTCACTCTATATTTAACCTGATCCAACCCTCCTCCTGATAGCACCTTCAAAAAAAATTTAGTCCCCCTCCCTTCCTCTATAAAAATTTTCATGACCCCCCCTCATTTTCGCCGGCCCACCCCGTTGATAAATAATGATCGGTCCCTTAGTTTTGTTGTATGTTGGTTTCGTTCTTTTTTTTTTTTTTTAGCTTTCGTTCTCTTTTAAATTGCTTTCGTTCACTGTTATACTGTACAAAATAGAAACCAGAACGAAGGCAAAATAAAAGAGGACGAAACCAAAGTAAAAAAGCTGTAAAACACTGACAGCTTTTACTCAACATATTCTAGTTGGCTCACTGTCTGCTCGTTCATCGACTCCTGATAAAAGTAATCAACATCAGTGGTTTTTTTTTTCTGGGAATTTTAAGTTTTCGGAATTAGTGTATTTTCATTTTCAGTAATTCATTTTCAGTTTGAATTATGAAAGCAAAATCTTATTTTGAATTTTTACGATTTTGAAGTTGATTTTGAAGTTGATTGCCAGACAGTTTTGACGGAATGATGACGTCATGGAATGGCGGCAAATCTTGTTGGCGGGAAATTCCTTGTAGGTAGGTTTACGCCGGTTTGAAAGTCAATGTTAGGAGAAGTGTATGTTGACTTTGTTTGAACGTTTACGTTGCGTAAGTATGGAGCGATTCGTTACTGAAAATGCAATTACGTGTAAAGCAGAGCGTTGGAAAACCATGATCGAGTCTTTGTCTCAGTTGAGGACAGATGGGTTTGCTGACGTTACTATCCATTGTGGAAACAAAGAATTTAGAGCACACAAATTGGTACTGCAAGCCAGCAGCCAGTATTTTTTGAATATGTTTCGCAGTGGAATGGAAGAAGCAAAATCTGGTCTGATTGTGTATGATTCGATAGAACCAGACACAATGGAAGCTGTTTTGAACTATATTTACTTAGGTGATGTAAGCGTGATCAACACGGAACAATTTGCTGTGAATGTCCTTACAGCAGCTCACATGATGGAGTTGACAGACTTGACAAAATTTTGTTTTGATGCATTGTCTGCCATAATATCGGGCCAAAATTGTGTGAGTATTTGGGATATAGCATCCGTCTATGACCATGCAACGCTTAAATCCAATATCTTTGAATATATTTTGGCCAACTTTAAATCTCTTCAACTTGAAGCATCCAAACTGTTTGTAGAAATTAGTGATGTTAAGGTGAAAGAACTTGTGACGTTTGCGGTAAAGAAACAAATCTGTTTAGATGATATGTTGCGAATGGTTCTGGATTGGTTGGGTCACGACCTGAAAACAAGGGAGAAGTTTACCACTGAACTGTTTGCCTGTCTTGAAGCCAAGTTCTTAAGCCACGATTTTGTGAAATCCGTGCTGCGCGATAAGAAGCTTATGGCGGCTTCGAGTGATATAGCTAACAAAATGAATGAATTGGCAGTAGGCGTGTTTGTGTTGAGTGATGGTGGCAGATCGCAGGGTGTTCTTAGGCTTGTTGTTACCAAACTGAGTGAAGTAACCGATTTACGTAGTTCCCCAAGAATGATACAGAATTTGCCGTGGAATTTTCTTATAAGGCGCTCCAGTAAAATGGGAGAAAATAGGGCTGTAGGTTTGTTCATTGAGTGCAACAGAGAATCAAAAGACCAAAGTTGGTCTTGCGCAGCCAAAGTAAATGTTAGGCTGGTAAGCCATAACAAAAATACGCCGCCAATTGCACTTGGATTCGAAAAACTCTACTGCGGCAATGCCAATGGCTGGGGGTTCAGCAAATTCGTAAAACTGGATGAAGAGAAATTAATGTTGGACAGCTCCCAGTATTTGTCAGGAGATACAGCCATTTTTGAAGCGGAGATTATAGCTGAAGCTCCTCTTGGAATGTGTGACTAAAATATTATATGAAGATAAATGGAAAAAGTTTGTAGACCACCACCAGCTATGGAGATGTATTCTTTTGCATGAGAATTGCTTTTTCTTGTTTAAAAAGTTCATATATCTCCCTACTTCAGAGGACACTTTTGCAGGAAAGAATAGTCTTTACTAGGGAGGGAATTTTCTTGCGTTATGACTAGGGCTGGGATCGGTTACACGGTTAACCGGAAACCGTTCCATGTTCGGTTACACGGATTATAAAACCCATAACCGAAAAACGTTTGATGCGGGCACCATTCAAAACACGCGGTGAACGAGCCAAAAAATAGCCAAGTGGCATCATTTAGGCCTACTAATCAAACACTCAAAATCAGTGAAAGTAGAAAAACGGGGTGGGTAGGGGGCAAATTATTTACAAATAATCCGCGTGGGCTTGTTGTCCCATCGAAGCTGCTTACTTTCTTTGAAACAAACTGCTGATCGTCAGCGCGTACACGAGGCAGTTAAATACAAGCTGGCCAGCATCTGCCCTCTCCGCGTCGTGGAGAAGTGGACTCGTCTATACCTAGCGCGAGCGTCAGGGAAGCGACGTCATAACACGTAAACGAAACGTGTTGCTACCCGTAAACGCAAACATGCTAATTTTTCTGGCTCATAATTTGAAATGAATGGAACATTAATAACAAAAACGTTGTGTTAAATTTTGTTTTGTCTTTGGCTTACATTGTCGTAAATAGGCCTAAGCCATCGTGTCGAAATTTTAAAGCTACATAAAGTCAAAGTTCTTGATAAAGTAAATACTTAATCAAGTTCAACTTTCTTCTAGTTTAAATCCCAAAATGCAACATGTCAATAATTGTGCTCGTCTTACCAAGGCCTAAATCATATTTTTTTTCAGCTTGTTTTTTAATAATATATTACGCAGGTGTGACATTTTTTTGGCTGTTTTTTTTTTTTGGGGGGGGGGCTGAAAACGTAAAAACGGTTTTCGTGTAACCGACCGAAAAAAAAAACCGGTTAAACGGATAACTAAAAAACCGGAAAGTACCAGCCCTAGTTATGACGGGGTTCTACGAACTGGCTCAAAATAAGAGCAGTTCTACATAGCCCACCTAATATACTTCTTACACACTTGGATAATGTACGGTCAACTATCAGCCTGCATTTTGGAAGAGTATTCAAGTTCGAACTCCTGTTCCTAAATAACTGGAATCAGCCAAGGTCAGAATTAACAATTTACAAAGAAAAATACCAGAAAAAAATAAGTTTCACTGTCATTATGCCCATTTCATGCCACCACCCTGACCTTTTTTTCTTCCAAAAAGTGGTGATTAAGAATTCCTTCAAGCAGTGGTGATTAAGAGTGTAGCCTCAAGTAAAAATATACACAACTACCATTAGCATTTCTTTACTTTTAGGTTTCAAGGACTGTGATGAAGCTGAGAAGGAGTTTACCTTGCAGTTTCTTGGCAAAATAAAACTGCTTGCTAGAACAGTACGGCATACAGTATTTGAAAAAATACCATTTGTAAGGCCCCAAAATGCCAAAAAAACATTATGGGGGGCGGGGAGTATTTACCTCTAATTGTACGAATGTAGGCGTACTATACTGTTAATACCAAATCGGTGTCGTAATTAGGGAGGGAAAGGAAGGTAAATGTTCAAGTCGTGGATATTTAGGGATAATGGAAGAAAATTTTGTAGGTTTACATTGCGTCACTTTTAATAAAACTCCACCAAATACCTGTGAAATGCCTTGTGTTCTGCTTTAATTGTCCACCTGGTGTTGCAAAACTGCATTTATCTTGGTAAGCAAGAATCTTGGATAAAAACCACATTCGGTAGGGTTGGATACTCAAATTAGTGTTACTTTCGTGGAGAATAGGTGGTTGTTGGGGGAAGCCACCTGCCAAGCTAAGGAACATGGAACAAAACTTCAGCACCCTGAAGGCGAAGAGCCAGGAAGGAAGTTTCCTGGTGTCCAAAAATAAATCTGATGAGATTTTAATAAATAAATTACTTGGGAAGATGCCAGCGTGTATGGTAAATATTTCGTAATAGCCTTCTCCAATGTCGGTCACCACTCACCATTTGACAAACGACACTCAGCAGTGGCGGCTTAATTTTAACCCTACTCGCGAAAACGGTGACTAGCAATGGAGAATAATATTCAATGCTCCGTATCTCGAGAACAGTAAAAGGTGGACACAAATGGGTTGTGATGTTATGCTTACATTTATAAGGACTACAGTAGATTTTTTTTTGTAATAACACTGTATAGTTAACAAAAAATTGTGCACTTTCTTAAATGCATAAATTAGAAAATCCATGCATTGTACAAGATGTATTTGGTATGTGCTGAGTAGACGTTATGAAATGACGAATGCTTAATAAGGCAATTGCTGTTGGCTTTACATTCAAGGGGGTTGTTCCACATCCACAATCTGGTAATGTGGTTACCGGGTACGTTTGAGTGTCCACTGGTACACTAGAGATGCAAAATTGAAAGAAAAGAAATGCCAGTGAACCGATTAGCATAAACTTCAATTTTTCGGAAACTTGATCTGTTGGAAACTTACCGTTTAACATTGTTTTCAGGAGATGTGGGAGGAGGGCTATGCAAGATTTTTATTTTTAATTTCAAGAACCTGATGAAAATTTTATACACTGTACATTTTTGGAATATGTTAAAAACAGTCTTGTTTATGTTTAAAAATAACAACATGCTTACTTTAGAATGAAGAAACCATTAGATACGACGCACAATACACAAAATAACAAAAACAAATCCAAGAAAATGACCACAACCTTGGCGAATTTTCGTTAGTCTGTGTTGCTGGAGTTGGAAGATAGTCGGCCGCGTTTTCCAACTCCAGCAACACAGACTATCGAAAATTTGCCAAGATTGTGGTCGTTGTCTTGAATTTGTTTTTGGAATTTTACGTATTGTGCGTCGTATCTAATTGTTTGTTTCCATTGATAACAATAATAAGGCTGTATCAATCCAATCATCGCCGATCAGAGTGTGATGGGAAAAACGATCATTTTTACCAGTAACCAATCCAATCAAACCACCCTCAAACTTGTACAGATACTATCCTATTTCATTTTCTACACCGTATTTGTATTGACGTTAAAATTTAGCTCCCGTTCATTCACTTCGATTAACACCAACTGTAATTTGTTAGCGCCAACTTGATAGCAGCAAAGGTTTTTTTTACGATCACAACATGGAGAAACGAATTTCGATCACTTTAAGACATTGCCGTACTTCACGCCTGGATCGCACCAGCGACGTCACGTCGTGTCCATGTGCACTACAGTGGCTTTCTGATTGAATCGCACAAACGCTGCAACGTTTCCATGCGTCCTGCTGATTCTTCCCACTAAGTTTCATGTCAAAGAAAAGTTCAATGAAAACTGAGATTTGTCAAACTTGATTTTAAACTACTGGTTAAAATGTACTGCAAAAAAAAAAAAATACAAGCCAAGCCACACCACTAAGAAATATATAGGCCTAAGAGTATGCATCGTAAAGCAAATGGTGTGAATTTTTGTTTGTGATCAGTAGATTTGTAATTTGATTGGATCAGGATGATCGATTTTCAAGTGATTGGCAAGGTTGACGTTTTTACATTTATCGGATTGGAAGCATAACTGTTAAGGCTGTACAGATGCAGATACCGTATCGGTAAATCTGCAGATATTCAATGTATCGGAATCGGATCGAACTCGGTATTTCTTAGAGATTTCTTTGCAGATACCACACTTCACCCTTGATGATGTAGAGTTTCAAGTTTCCTGCTTGTTGTCTGCCACAATTCTGGAAATTGAAGTGCAACACAGTTTCATCCTGAATAAAATCATTATCTGCATCGAGAACTTTGTGTTCCCTGCCTTCAGACGGTCACAACAGTGCAACACGAAGTCTCGTGTTGAATTAAATCAGTATCGGCATCGGTATCGGTTTAACAGATATCGTGCGGTATCGCATCGGTATCTGTATTGGATCGGTAGAAGTGGTGTCGGTACAGCCTTAATAACTGCTGATCGGTACAGCCTTAATTAATGGTGAGCTACATAAAAAACTTTTGCAACAGTCACGTGTCTTTATTTAGTTTTGTTGTGAGAATGAAAGGTCGTTACGAGGTCATGATATGCGGCTGAAAAGTCGAAACGTGATAAATGTTAGGCTCAGTATTATCTCCTTTAACAAAATCCCATTTTAAAATGTAATGCCGTGTAATCTTGTTGGGGTTGACGGTGAAACAGATTTGAAATCCACACTAATTTGCGAATAATGCATGGAAATGCCTGTTGTTAGGACGCCATGGAACTTTTCAATACACGGACACCAGTGGGATTAGGGCTAGGGTTTTTCTATTCTAGAGACAAGTATGTTTACCTAGGCTATAGTCACCAGACTATTTTTCGCTGAAACTGCACACGTTGCCTTTGGAAGAACACATTGGTGAATTACGTCGTGCAACCCAGCATTACATAACCGTAAATGAGCTCTGAGATGAAGCCAATGAGAACATGACTTGCCAGCATAGCAGTTTTGCCTTAGACCATGTTTCCAATCTTGGTGTTGCCTGAGGGCAACACTGATGAAAGAGGGGTTGATGTTTTATTTAAGGTAGCTCCCGATGGTTTGGTTGAGGCTTGGAGTCTGAAATGGATAGACCTTTGAAAAATTTGTTGTCCCCCACCCCCATCCATGTGCCCTAACAAAAATATTGGTATCTGTCTTCATGGAAGGACATTTGTTTCAGTGGCCCCTTTCACCCCTCCTCCAACAAAATCGTACCATTTCAAACCCTTACTAGCGAACAAACACCCCAAACTGTAGTTACCTTCCAAACTGCTTTTTATTGTAACTACCACTGCTAAAGTGAATGCAGGGTTTAAGCTAATAATTTTTACCGTAATTATTTGGTTAATTGATTGCCAAATTTGGTGACAATGACTGGGAAGTGAAATGGCGTCGCATCTCCAGTAGGCGGTCGCCTCAGACTTCAGCATCTAACGAACTGGAGAGAAAAACCGAAAATCCCTGGATTGTTTCGTTAGTCCTCTTGGGCTTCAAACCATCTTTCAAAAGCAAACCAGCACTGATTTCTCTCCCGCCATGAGAATTTGCCACACCCACCACCTTCAAAAAATCAGGGAAAAGTGTTAGAACTATTGATCTGGAAAACCTGGAAAAATCAGGGAATTTCAACATGAGCTTTTGAACGCCACCCTGTATTCCCTAGAAGAAAGTTGGCTTCCCTGCTGGTCTCGTAACCATTACGCATGTTCGGAACTGGGTCCGTCTATATAAACGTAACGCAGCGCTCCGCCACCATCTTTCTTCCTAGGGCAGCTGCTAATCCAGTTGCTCCTGGGGCTCTTGTGGATTCATCGATCCTACTCGCTGATGTGGATTTTTCCTCCGGTTCCGGGATGGCGTTGCCCATTCCCGGTCCCATTACGGCCAGTCCCTCTTCTGGTTCACCCGGAACTGTGCCACCTCACGCCGTTCATCATTCTCAGGCTATTCCGTTAGATGCTTCGGCCGGTCCATTTCCTCTAAACCTTCCAGGGTGGTAACATTACATCCTTCACGTCCGCCGTTTTTCCAGTGCTTTTGGCTGCCTTTCCCAACCAGGCCTCTCGGGGTTCCTTCCGTCATTTCGATCCTCGATGAGAAATTCAATGTCCAATCCTCCCACAGTGCTGGCTTCGGTTCCTCTTGACAGTGTTCCAAGTCCCTCTCCACGGTTTTTCCCACCTAATTGCTTACGATTACCAGTCCCCTTTCCTCGGATCCAACGTTCCTTCTGCATCCCATCGGCCAGACCAGTTGACTGTTGCTTCCCAGGCCCACCTGGGCCCCCATTCGCCAGCCTTTGTCGGATGCACCTCGGATTCTCCCTTAGACGACTCATCTTGCTTTCTCTGCCTGGAACTTCCTCCAGTGATTCCGATCTGGGTCCCTTTCTGGATGCTTCTGGCCGTACTCACCAGACTTCTGACTTGACATGGTTCCCCTCTCATCCTCACAAAGAAGCCTCTCCGCTCGCTACCCGACATTACACCCCTACAGGTCAAGCCAGTACCCGGACCGTGTTCCTCTCCATTACCAGGTCCTTCTTCCTCACGCCCTAATTACGTTTCTTTTACCTCCGCTCTCTCTTCAATAGGTACAATGTCCCGGTCTTCCACTGGGACTTTTGTTTAATTTAGTCTATCCTGTTCTTTCTCGTTGGTTGTTGGTTGCATAAGAGAAAAATGACAACACCATACACAAGAAGAACTGCGTCAGGGCTGCTCACGCTTGTGGATCAGCCGATCGCCTACACACACCCCCCCCCCCTTCCATGATGGTTGCCTGTCCACCATGATGGAATCCTGACATCTGCGCTCCGGGCTCACGCCCCTCTTCGTGTCTCGAACAGACTACATTTTCTGGCTCTGTCACGTCGTTCTTCAAGAAACTGACTCCCGTGTTCCTCAATTCGGAAGTGGGGGAGAATGAGGGTACTGTCACCTCACCTAGACAGATACATCAAGGAAGGGTTCTGGGGTTCTGCCTATTCACCCGATCCGTTTCCACTGTCCTTATGCACTGCTCCTTAGCTATCTCGTCTGTTCCTCTCAGGTCGCCTTCATTCCGTTACTCACTTCCTTCGCTTGCCTACTCCCTTGCTACTTCATTACATCAGCAATAAAACGACAGGGACGGGAAACAATCAAACAGAACAGGGTGCATCCGTCGTTTTTGGTCATTCTTCATTACCATTCCTTGCGTTCCAGCCTTGCCTCTCATTGAACGTTCCCTGCTCTTTTGGCTCCTGGCAGAATCGTGTTTCCCCAGACTGTGCCTGGAGAAATTTCCTCGGTCATGACCTTATTCAACGCCTCGTCTTCCTCGCACCTAGGCCTTGTTTTTTTTGTTTTGACCGCCCGGACCAAGCATTCACTTCCTTTAATTACCTCTCTCCATTCCGTGTTCCCTCCACCGTTCAGGTTGTATGGATCGCCAGGCTCCCTGGCCGTTTCATAGTTCTCTGCGTAATTTCGTTCAGGCGCCGCCTGGGTCCGCTGTCGCTGCCTCGTTTTGGCACGAAATTGTCGTTTCCCACCTTGCCGCCTTTTGTGCCGGTCGTGCCGTTTACCGTCTCTCTGTGCCAGATTGTGCTGCTATGTCTTCAGACTCTTCCTCATCAGAGGATCCTGTCCCTTCCAAGAAATTACCCAATGTTCCGGACCTACACCGTGCGGATGTATCGGCTTTACCGGCAAGGTTCTACATTTCGATCCACATCTTTGCTGTCAACACCACCGCCAGTGCAGTGGCGTCGACCTTCTTTGCAATATCTGCATAACCATTTCGCCCAGCAAGTGGAAAAATTTAGGAACCGACAGTGTGATTCTCGTCTTCGTGCGGCAAGAGAGAAACAACGGGATACCGAACGTGCTGCTTCTTCTGTTCCCTCCTCCGGGGTACCTCCGATATCCTCCCCTGCTTACGACGCAATCGTTTGCTCCGACTATACCCGTTTCCAGTTCCTCATCACGATCCAAGTCGGACTCTACTCGGTATCACGGTATCATCCCGTTCTCCGTTCCGTCGAGCACCGGGTCCGCAAATCAAGCACGTTTGGTTCCCAATGGCGCCTCCGCGCTTACAGCCTCTAGTTCCTAAACCGCCTAGCACCGTGCTTCGCAATCCTACACCTCCTGCTCCACCAGGTACAGATTCGCCGGTACCTCAGGACGTTTCACCACTTCCCTCCATCCCCGGCTGCGCTGATCTGATGCCTACTCCTCCTTCCTCTGAACCGGCTCCCTTTCCGTCCGCATCCACGCTTCGGGCAGCTTTAACTCGCAGCTTTCAGTTATCCGTTAGGGATAACATTACATTAAATTTGTTTTGTCCATGACGGAGGGTTTTGCCACTGAATTATCGCTGCTGCGCACTGAAAATGTCGCCTTGCCTGCCTTGCGAGCAGCTGCAGACCAGTTGCCTTCCCTTCAAGACAAGAACCTACGACTGCAGGCTGTTAATGTCTCATTCGCGGATGACCTTCAAACTCTCCGTGCCCGTCATTGGTCTCTACAGATGAATTACATGTTGCTACATTACAGATTGCTGTGGATCTCGCCAGTTCCGTCTTCCCCTCCATGGAGGCTTTTTACTGTGCCCATTCACATACACATCATTTGCACGGCGCTCCTACTCCGCTCCGTATCTGCTTTCCTAGCAAAGTTCTGTCTCCTACTGTCCTGCCATCTCCGGACTGCGTTCATCGATGCTACTGTGAAGCGCCGTCACCTTAAAGGACCCTTCCGCAACTGCGTCTCTTTCGTTCGCCCTGCCCACTCACCTTAGCGTTCTGCCGGCTTCAACAACACCCTGTCCGCTTCTTACTGCTTGGACGCAAGCAGCTGCCTCCCCAAGACTGCCAACAGTTGTCTTCATACACTGCGTGGCAGTTTGAGGACGCTTCCACTAGGGTGTTTCAGACAGTATGGGTAAAAAATAAATTTAATAAATTAATGTGCCCACCCCCTAATTTTGTTCCACTATAGGAGAAAATAAATCCTTCAAACATTTGAACAGATTGGACAACATTAAGAGGTCGCTCAAGCTTGTTAAAGTTTTTACTACTTTACAATATTATACGCTATACGACACAAATCACAGTGAACGCGACCATTTCATACGATGACAACTGAACTTGTGAAACTATGAATAATTGAATAATGAATATTAAAAGAAGAATATTCGTAGTCTGCTACCAATACCAAAAGGTAGAATTTCTAGTCCTTCTCCATGTAAAGGTCAGTTTTCCTACATTTCAGAAATTGGTTTACGGTTGTTGGTAACGACTTGTAGAAGAAATTGTTTTTAATGCTCGTCTTTAGTAATCAAAGCATTAAATTCTGTAATTAATGCCACTCCGCACTCAGCATTGTCATTAACTACGTAAGGTTTAGAACTATGTCTATCTTCTCTGGCATTCCATGACTCTAGGTAATGGAGAGAGGTTTGAAATGTGGGGAGCGACGAGACGCATGCCATTGGCACACCGAGGACTTCAAACGCTTGTTGGTGTGTTTAAGTGAGTGAAGATTTTCAGTGTTTACCGTCACAAAATCAGCTACAGTAAAAGTTGAAATATCCTTTCGCTGAGTAACATCTAGTTGGTGATGGTGGTTCCGCCATACTTTCATGACCGCCTTCTGTAATGGCCTGTAACATTTTTTGCCTGCACTTGAGTGAGACATAGGAATCAAAGAAAGCAAGTCCTAACAATTCTTCACTCGGGTACCAGATATGTGCCTAAAAGTTGGAGAATGCAGCTTTCGACAAATTGGAGTTTACAGCATAATACATTGCAAGTTTTTGTAGGAAGTCTAGATCATTCACAAGACCAGACACTGCATGGGGAGTGGTAAATCAGGCCCTAACGTACAACGTTACGAACACTCAAACATTGCGTAAACCCGTCTTTTGTGAGGCAGTAAGTTTGAACTGTGCTTGCAGCATGAAAATATTCAGGTTGTTTAGCACTTCCGCCATCCATTGAGCAGAACCCATGCCCCTTGTTAAGGTTGTGTCAAAGCACATGGCATTAACACGGCTGGCGATGACCCGATCTTCCAGTAACTTTACGACAGCAGATGCTTGTACCTCTCCCGTGTCTGATGTAGTTTAGGTACTCCCAACAATTGACCAACTCAAACACCCGAAACAAGGACAGGAAGACAATCAATCAGCTCCTTTCCCATCCCAGCGGACAACGAGTGAGACTTCAGGAGTATATTCTGACTTCAACATTGAAGCAATTTCTTTTCGAATATGCCTCCGCAAGCTATAAATGGTAGCAGCCCTTACGTTCAACTCATCAATGTTATGACCCACCCTCTTTGCCGTGGCTGTTAAAATTATTGTAGCTGCTCGGTCACGCATTTGAGTTATGTCCAAGGAGTCACCAATTCTGGAGTGAGTTTCTGGCTCTTCGTGGTATGTTTTTTACAAGTTGAAGTTTGAGCAAAGGCGTCAACATCTATGGTTTCATCACCATAACTTGCGGAGTTTTCTTCACCTCACTTGAAAATACATGCCAAGGTACCACTCCTGTTCGGTACTCAGCAGCTTGCTGTTTCCTTTCCAACAATTTATTTTCTTATTGCAGCATAGGATTCCTTGCCAGCTAGAAGGACATCCAATTCGCCCATTGTTCCCATGGTGAAAAAAAAAATACTCGGATGGTAAACCATCCAATTCAATTTACCCTCTATCCAATTTACCCTGTTTGATGGTAAATTTACTTTCAGTTACACCACATAACTGTTTTGTGTCTCGTTTTCACACTAGCTGCAGGCGCTGGTGCTGGGGCAAGTGGGGTAACCATTATAAAAAAGAAATTGCACAATTCGCAGTTAGCACATTGAAGATTAATGAAGAACTATGTATTTTAATGCTGTCAATATGAAAAACTTCAACGCTCGTGAGCTACTCCTAAATATTTTTCAATGTAGCTGAAATTTTTTCCAGAATTCTTTCATGTATAGAGGAACAGAATTACAGGGTGGGACACTCAAATATCAGTACTTCGATTTTTTTAAACACCCTAGCTTCCACTTTTCTGCCAGTTTTCTCCGGAATCTCCCGTTACTCGGACTCTACAACCCGTGATCTCCCCTGCTCGCCCTGCCGCAGGAAAGCGAAGGGGGTTGCTGTGGGCTGTCGGGCGCTGCCCTAACCTGACTTCTCCCCCTCCCCCCCCACAATGAATTTACGTGCGTCATCTCTGTTCGCGAGGAGTCCTGTGTCCGATATTCAACTTTCCTAACAGTAACGTCTGAAGTGGAACCATGCCTCCTCGCCGACCTTCCAACGTTCCTTACTAAAAAAAAAATCCCTCCCTAGTGCTTCCGACCTGCCGTTACTTCATCCTTCATGAGGGAGTGTGCTTCCGCTCCTTTCCGTTTCTGCACGACGTCCGATATGAATCATGATTTCTCCAGAACAGTGGAACGCTGTACTCCTTTTTCGTCCTTGTTCTTACGACCCTCCATTCCCACAATCGGTCGGTTCCTGCTCCATATTCTGGGACCTCCCCGGGCTGTGTCTGTTCGATGATAACAAACTTCCGTTCCAAGTACACCCTCTCCTCTCACAAGAGACTCCAGGACGACCTTCCTATACCTGAATTAAGACTTCGCCGGCTTGCCGAAATAGTTTTTCCCGTCCGTTCCACGAGTTCACTCTGTGTAAGAATTCTCTACAAGGGTTCCTGTGTTCCAACTCCTGCCTTCCGAATTCCTGTTCTGTGTCATCTACCTTGCCCCAAGGTGTTGACCCCTTAGCTGCTTCTCCCTGCGCTATGCCGTTCCTGTTGCTCGCCTCTGGGACTGTGACCCCCAGGGTCCGGGATGGAGGCACTATTTGTTGCCTTCACCAGAACATGTTCCGTGGGGGTGCCGGCTTGTAGCGCGGATACTCCGGACCTAGCCTGCCACCTTACGTAACAAAGTCTGCTTATGTTAAAATAAGGTAATGGAAATTTTAGTGGCAATTAAAAGACTAAAATACCAGGGCCTGCACCTAATTCATTTTAGTTTTTGTTTGCCTATACGAAAATATCCATTACCTTTACCCGTCCTGCCTCCCCTCAAATGGACTAGGTTCATGAGGTTTGGAAGAAAGATGCTGGCGGTCCGCTGCGTTCCGTTTATTTAGATGGATCCATTTCTGGACATGCGCAATGGTTACGAGACCGGCAGGGAAGCCAACTTTCTTCCAGGGAATAAGAGCTCCAGAAGGGGAGAAACTGCTATGTTAAAATAAGGTAATGTCTATTTTCGTATAGGCGAACAAAAAATAAAATCAACCAGGTGCAGGCCGTGGTATTTTAGTCTCTTTCTTCACCACCTCGGCTTCAAAATAAATGTCAAAAAATGAAGATAACTCCTGTTCTTAGGAGTTTTTTTTTTTTGCAACAGTGATGCCTTATGTGGATTGCATCGAATACATTCTTCAGCAGTCCAAGAAATTGCTGTGCCGAAAGTCATACAAGTTAAACAGTCTCATCGGAAAACTGAACTCCATTATCACGTACACGTTTGGGGAATGAGTCAGCACTGAGGAGAGCCCACACATCTCATAGACGAACACTTTCCCGTCGAGACTCTCCTTTGGTGGTCGGACGTTTAAGTTTTATCTCCGACAGTCCCACTTCACGAGTCTCAGCCAGACTTGATCCCTCTGACGGATGCATCGATAGAGGGTTGGGGAGCCCACATCGGAGGCCACGAGGACTCAGGGCAGTGGACGAAAGAAGAATTGGATCACATAAACGCTCTGGAACTCAGGGCAGTCTTCAAAGCCCTCAACCATTTCCAAAACATTGTTTCAAAGAAAACAATCCAAGTCCAGACAGACAACACCGCAGCAGTATCCTATCAATGGAAAAGAGGCGGAACAAAATCCAGGAACCTTCACAACGTTACCTCGGAGATTTCCAAACTCTGCATTCAGCTAGAAATGACTCCTTTCTCTTCACATTCCAAGAACCTGAATGTAATCGCAGACTTTTTCAGGAATACAAAAACCAACTATGGGAGAGTGGACTCTCAAAACATCCATCTGCAAATATCTGTTCACCACTTGGGGAACTCCAATGGTCGACGTATTAGCCACGAGGTACAATGCCAATATCCCTTAGTTCATCAGCCCAGTCACAGACGATCAAGTTGGGCAGTGGACGCCTTGTCAACGCCGCAGACAAAGTTCTTTGGGTACATGTTCCCACCATTCAAGCTTCTATCACAGACACTACAGAAAATGGAGACAGCACAAGGCCTATTCACATTAATAGCTCCAAACTGGCCTGTGGCACTGGTTTCCTCAGCTCCTACAACTTCTAATAGACAACCCAAAGAGTCTGCCAGAAACTCAAGACCTTCTATCCCAAAAGAGAGGAAGTCAATTCCCCCAAACACCAGTGCTTTGAAACCACACGAATGGCTACTATCATCAGAATTTTCAAGAAGGCAGGAATTCTTGAAGAGCAAGCCATTAGAATTGCAAGCAAAGCAATCGGAGACTCCTGATTTACGGCAGCCAGAATTTCAAATCAGAATTTACGACAGCCACAGGAAGAAGTGGTTTCATTGGTGTCACCTGCGTAAAGTCAGTCCTATCGTTCCCCCTTTGCCTTAACTCCTGAGCTTTTTAACTGACCTCTTCAACTCAGGCTTAAAAGGATCCATCATTTTAGTATACTGCTCGGCTCTCCGTTTCCAAAGCCGCTGAAAGAAATGTTACGAGATTTACGCATTTCAACGCTAATAAAATCATTCAAAATTGCAAGACCGACAACCTGAAGACTTCCCAGACTGGGACCTCTCATTGGTCATGAACTCACTCATGAAGGAACCTTTACCAACCGTTAGAAAATTGTAACCTTCATCTCATAACAAGAAAAACAGTCATCTTGATCACAATGGCCTCTAGTTTACGATGTGAGGTACGAGTCCTCTCGATGGACCAAGCCCATTTGTTATTCTTCCATGAAGATTTCAAGGCTATTTCACTTAAACCAATAAATTCAAAGACTGGACGAGCCCACAAAGCCAATGGTTATAATTGCTCTGTCCTGTTAGGGCCTTAAGATTTTACCTTGGGCGAACTGAAAGCAACAAAATTAGAAAGGGAAGAAATCAGCTTTTCCTGCTGTTCAAAAAGAACTTCGGTGAAACTTCTGCTATGATCGCCAAATGGATTAAAACCGTCTTGTGAATGAAGCATTGGACATCAGTTGCCATGATATCAACATCAGAATCACCGCTCACAAACTCGAGAGTGATTTCAACTTCTTGGGCCTTCTACGATGGCATCCCAATTTCTTAAAATGCTTCAAGCTGCGTCATGGAGGAATGCATCTGTCTTCACCTCATTTACTTCATGACCGCCCACACAGACCATCATCACAGCAAGAAGTATTGTTCAGCCCCTTAAGCACTAATCAGCGATCATCAAAATGGTCCTTTTCAGGGCCACCAAATCTGGAAAGAAGCCCTGAATCTTGTATGTTTTCTTTTAAATAAAGTGCTAAAGTCCGTGACTTTTGGGTACCAGCTCCAAACCACTGGGAAATTCGCCGTATGGTGCCCTCCACCATGTTGACGAGGTCTAATGTATATACTAAAATATACAGGTAATGTAAATTTTCGTAGCAACAGAAAGAGAGTATTGCTAGGCGGCGGCTAATTTCTGTTTCTATTGCTTAAACGAAAATATACACTACCTCCCTGTTTCATAGGGAACAAACCCGGAAAGGCAGGGAGAGTTGGCGCACATGCAAGTTACATCGTCGTTGGAATAGCTTTTTCCTATTGTTCCTGATGGTTGGCCCTCACTGAGTGTGAACCAGGTTGCTGTGATATTGCTTGGCTCACATACGCAGTTGTATTTAAAGATCAGATTCCCTCGTGATCTCCTCTAAAGCAGCGTTGGCAGTCATAATACCTTCGGGCGCTCAGTGTAAAGTAAGTTGTGGAGTCTGTTGACGGCTTTGGTAGTACGTCGTTGTACCCTTTCCATTTTGTCTGCATCACCCTCATATTTAATCCACCAAGCTTGGTTGCCGTATTCCAGAATAGTGCTTACTAGCGTGCAATAGAGCCGGAGGAAGGTTATTCTATCGGGGAACTGGAAATTTCTTTTAATGATTGCCAGTGCCTTGTATGCTTGGGAGACCACATAGTTGATGTGCGGTGAAAATGAGACCTGGGAATCTACGATGATCCCAAGGTCTTTTTGGATGTTGCTTGTTGCTATGGGGGAAGCACCAGGTGTCATGGAGAAGTTGATTAACCGATCGGAACCAAATGGGACAATGCGCACTTGGCTGCATTCAGAGACATTTTCATCCTGTCCACCCAGCTCGCGAAATTGTGAATGTCATTTTTCAAATGGTCCATTTGGTCACTGTCGGTAACTGCCGTTTCATCGAGGAAGACACTTGTCGCTTTTCACTACTTCAAAAGAGTCGTTGATAAAAATAACGAAAAGTAATGGGCCAAAGACTGATCCTTGAATGGGTCTCTACCTTCTGGGACGAGGAAGTGAAGCCATCAATGACTGCATTGCTGCCTTCCTGTCGGCAATCCACTGGATGGTTTTGCCACCGGTGTATGTTTTGGCGACCTTATCGATCGGTAGGTCATGTGGAATAGTATCAGAAGCCTTGGCAAGGTCAAGGTAGGCTGCTGCAACTGGGAGATGCTCATCGATCCATTTTGTGACTCGGTCAAGGAAGTGCACGAGGTTGTGCACAATAGAAAGATCCGGCAACCCACCAAACTGGTTAAGGTGAAAAGCTTCTTAGTAAGCAGGTGACCTAGGATATGCTTGCAAAGGATTTTTTACAATCCTTTTCAGAGGATACTGGTCAGACTGACGGGTACTTGCAGGGTTGCTTCTGCATCCAGATTTGTGTTTAGGAGTAATGAAGGCCTGTTTCCAACCAGATGGTAGTTTGCCTTCACTGATTGACTTCTGAAAAATGAACAGAACTGGAATTTTGATGTCTTCGAGCACCTTAAGGATCAGAGAGGGAAGCCCATCTGACCCTGGTGCTGAATGAATCTTGAGGTTTTGAAAGTTGTTGTTGTCATTTTCACTGACAATGATGTCATTTAGACTGGGTAAGTTGTCAGGCGGTGTTGGAAGAGTAAAGGGAATTGGGTCCGTGGTGTAGACGGATGTGAAATAAGAATTCACCACCTCGTTGACATATTGAGAGGAATAAAAGATGACTCAAAGCACGTTTGTTGGTTTTATAGGAGGGAAGTGCAGGACCGCATTTCAGGGTTAGCGAGCAGGGGATTGGCTATTAAACAAATCTCTAGAGAGAAAGCATTTGAGAATAAAAATGCTGAAATGCTAAAATTTAGAGGTAACGTATATTTTCGTTTAAAACAATAGATACTGAATTTAGCAACCGCCGCGGCAATTCTCTTTTTCTGCAGCATAAGTAACTAAAAGCTTCATACAGTTAACAAAATAAACTTTTAATCCAACACCAGTGGCGCAGGGAAGGGGGGGCACGGGGCCATGCCCCCCCCCCCCAAAAAAAAAAAAAACGAAAGTGAAGCAAGAAAAAATGTCCTTTTTTTAAATGACCAATTTCTTTATTTTTGCTTTAGGTCAAGCTGTGTGAATGTTGAGTAGCCGGTTAATCGTAAAATAAACTAAAAATAAATTCAGTAACATCAAAATCTGTTTAGCGTCTGACAGTTCTTGGATAAAGTCCCCTTCCCTACTTGAAACCATTTTATCATTTTTTTTTCTTTTTGGAGAGTAGGCTGGTGGAGATTTTTGAAAATGTGCTTAGTTTTACGTTCATAAGGCATTTTGGGGTAAAAGCTGGGAACAAGTGTTTTTAACCTATTTAGGGTATGGGGAATCCGAATTTGCCTGTCCCCAAAAGGTATTTTATCAATAACATGCCGTAAAATGCCCGAAAATTCCCAAAAATGCCTGTAATGACCAAAGTATAAATATTTTGTTAAGAAGATGTATTACAAAAATATTCAGAATGTCATTCTCCACAAAAAAGTTCCCATCCGTTGGTTTGTAGAAGCAACGGTAGAGCGTCAAAAGCAGAAAATACCCGAAAAATGCCCCAAAAATGCTCGAAAATGCCTGTAATGACCAAAGTATAAATATTTTGTTAAGAAGATGTATTACAAAAATGTTCAGAATGTCATTCTCGACAATACATTTCCCATCAATTGGTTTGTAGAAGCAACGGTAGAGCGTTAACAGCAGAAAATAACCCGAAAAATGCTCGAAAATGCCTGTAATGACCAAAATATAAATATTTTGTTAAGAAGATGTATTGCAAAAATATTCAGAATGTCATTCTCGACAAAGAATTTTCCTCAATTGGTTCGTAGAAACAACGGTAGAGCATCAAAAGCAGAAAATAACCATTACACATTGTTGCGGTCAGTGTGATAAACATGTGTGTATAGCACTATGTCCGAGTCTCTTAATTTTTAGCTACTGTAGATAAACGAATTAAGTTTGAAACGTTCGAAAGATGTAGTTGATACCTTCCGAATGCTTCAAACTGCACTCATGGTGAAAAGTTACAACCTCGAATGCAATACTATGTTGACCACGGTAGCACATACAGTATAAAGTATAAACTCGGATTCAGCAAACTCTACATATGCTAAAAATGCTGTTATCCTGCTAGTGTAGATGGAGATGGTGAGGAAGAAAACAGCATTGGATATACAATTATTCGTATAGACGAGGTTACAATAAAGGTAATTAAAATTACAGTTACCTTTTATATTACATGTGTTATGGAAATTAGGTTAGTAGATTCTTGCACGTCTTGACATCCTGGGTGTCCGCTCACTTACACACTACAGCACACAGTTTAAACTTGCTACATGTGTATTGCAGTATCTTGCAACTACTGTAGTTTTACAATGGCAAGAGATCATCTCTATGCACGTTTCGTCATCAGTATAGGAACATGGTATCCCTCATCATTCCTCCATCTACAGTCTGATGGCTTTGGAAGAAGTGATTATGCACAATTTGCAAGCTTCTAGACCATACTCTGATAATGGGCTCATTTTGTATGGAATCGCAAAGCATCGTGTGTGGGTAGGGTGTGAGGGCGGGGGGGGAGGGGGGGGGTAGCAATGCTTCAGGCTTATTAAAAACGCATACAGAGTAGCCATTAAGTGCTGGTGAAACAACATTAAGTGCTTGTGATTTCGTTGTTTTCACCAGCACTTAATGGCTACTCTGTATGTGTTTTTAATAAATAAAGTGCTTTTTAACTTTTTCTGCTTTTTGCTTCAGGCTTATTGGCGTTGGGGAACAGCATGAAGCAACCCTTGCTGATTGTGTCCACATGATCTGGCACATTGTACACCTTACAGTGAAATTTCTCCTGTGACTTGCGTTAACTCACCAACTCCAAGACCGCACTGAGTAACTCACTGTGTTTTTTAATACCCAATACATGGTTTTCTTCAAGTAACCAGCTAGGAACGATGTTGTGTTGCACCCGAATAATGCGTGGTAGGACAGAAGGCCTTGCTGACCCAAGTTGGAGGAAGTTTGCTGTAAACTTGCCGAATTGGAATAAATCCAGGAAGTTTCAAAGTATCAATTGTATCTGCTCTACGTGCGCAATAACAAGTAAAAGTACATCTGTCTTTAGCCCTCACAACAATGGTCTTAGCGGCACAGTGTATAGCGTGGAGAATTAGATGGGAATCGGCCTCCTGATGCGTTGCTCGTAACATTTCCTCGTTGTGTAGCGGTTTGTTGCTTCTGTCATCTTGTTCGTCCAGGAAGAATAAAGCAGATTTGGCACAGTTTTGATCAGAGGAGCTGATGCAACAAGCTTCCACAGATAAGGGTCATGCACGAGGAGGGCGATACCTGGCTAATTCTCCACGCTATACACTGTGACGCAGACACCATTGTTGTCAGGGCTAGCGACACAGATGTATATTTACTTCTTGTTGCCCACGTAGAGCAGATGCAGTGCAAAGAGCTCTGGATGGAAAGTGGTACTTCTAAACATCTTTGATTTATTCCAATTCAACAAGTTCATAGCAAACTTCCTCCAGCTTCGGTCAGCAAGTCCTTCCATCCAACCACGCATTATTCGGATGCGACACAACACCTTTCCTAGCTGGTCACTATAAGAAAACCATTTATGGGGTTTTTAGGAACACAGTGAGATACTCAGTGCTGTCTTGGAGTTGGTGAGTGAACACAAGACACATTTTCTGCAATGGAAAAATTTCTCTGTAAGGTGTACAATGTGCCAGACTATGTGGACACAGTCAGCAAGGTGCACTTCATGCTGTTCCCCAAAGCCAATAAGCCTAAAGCATTACCCCCTCACCCTCTGCCCACAAACGATGCTTTGCGATTCCATACAACGTGAGCCCATTATCGAAGTATGGTCTGGGAGCTTGCAAATTATGCATATGTTATGGTTTTATTTAGCGTTAAAACCACATATATTGTCAGGTTGGAAGTAAATACACTGTGTGTACAATTTCTATCAATTCAAGAGACCAAAGACACCAATTGATTAATTATCCGTTTATTTCAAGCTAGGCATAGTCAGCAGTCTTAATTCAGGACTGGTCGGTTACTTTAATTTAGATAGACCGTTATAACAAGATTGCATATGCACTGATATTATAAGAGATGAAGTCAACACTCAACCATATTGGCTAAAACTCCAATTATTAATCCTTAATAATTGTCGTTAAATAAATATAAATCATAACAATAACTGTACTTGATTATGCCTTCCGCTAAATAATAATAATACTAATACTCCAGTACTACAACAATAAGACACTATCAACTTAACTGAGTCGGTGTAGCCTATGCGGCTTGGCCGTTGATAACCCGGCACCACAACAAACACTGGCGTATTTTTCCGAGCCAAAAGAACGGGCGGAGCACAACGTAAGATGCAAGCTGATGACTCTCTCCATTCCTAACAACAACACTACTTTCACTTACGTCCCCCTCACCCTTTTATAACTTCTGTTTACATTCAGTCGGTTAATAGACTTTCCCTTTTCCGTCTTGTCTATTGTCAATAATTACCCCTCCACTTATAATAATTACAGCAATCTGGATCACCTGTCAACTGTGCTCTACTTTCAGAGATTGCTAGCTCAAGATATGTCGCTCACTTTACTAAGCCTGTAATTAGCTAAAGTGGTGTGAGAGTGCTTCTCAGAAAGAACACAAACTCACAGTTGGGGGATTTCTAACATTATTTACTTCTGTCATCGTACACTTAACCCATCATGCACCTGTTGCTCTTGTCTCGCTAGGTTGACAAGTGTCTATATTACGCGCGCGCTTGACCTCATTGCGTGAGGTCGCCGCGATCGCCCTGTGAGGATGTGCTCGGTTGGCCTGTCATGGCTCGTGGCAGAGTGCATCCTCACAGTCCCCCCCCCCCTCCCAATGCGGAGGTGCGTGCAGGGTTTGGAAATACATAATGTGATTACAATATACTTTTTTCGAAAATTTCAGTGAGCGAGGTTAACAGGCGATGATGGTTGAATTAGTAAAAAAAAAAAAATGTCCGAAGATATAGTTCCTCTGGAAAGTTTTTGGGAATAAAAAAAAAATGAAGCACAATTGGCGCAAAGAGTTTTGATGCGGTCAGGGTTAGTGCTAGCAGTTTCCGTGTAATTTGCTAAACGTTTAAACGACCTAATTAAACGTTCGGTTAACCGAAAACCGTGAAAAATCGAACGTTAATAACAACAACGCAACAAACTAAGACAAAAAAAAATGTCAACATAAAATTCAATAACTACGTTTTACTAATTTAATTTTTTAAAATTTAAGCAACACGCACGAATCACACGTTATGTAAACAAATCGTATTTATTCTGAAACAAAACAAATGTTAAACAATAGCCTAAATTAAAAAAAAATAAAATAAGCAGGAATCGCGGGAAATCCTCACACATTTGCGATTGTTTTACGATCTTGGATCAGTCGGCACGCTTTGGAATTTAGCTTTGTTAACCATCCAGTGGTTAGTTGTTTTGAACAATTTGTAGACAATTGTTTAAAAAAAAGTTTTAATTGGTTTACGTGGTGATAATATTTCATCCATTCTGCAGTGTCCCGCTACGTTTCCGGTGAGCGCGGTTAAAACCCGTCGCGACTTAAGCCTAACCGAAGCTGGTTTCGATTTCACCACTAAAACCGGAAGTACAGGTTTTACAGCTGCTGAACAAGCGTGAACAAGTTGGATGCAGCGTAAGCAGCTAATATTCTGGTAGTTTTAACGTTAACTACCAAATAAAGTCACAAATAACGTTTATTGAATTAAAACTTTGTGCTGTTATGAGGTAAATAATCAGATTCGGTTAATCGTTTAGCAATATAGAAAAACGTATACACGTAAATTTTCGTTTAAACGTTTAAACGGATAACCGTTATAGCACTAGTCAGGGTTGAACCTGATCCGGCTTAGTCCACTTGGCACCAGTGGTGTGTTGTGCGCCCGAATGCTACTACGGTGCGACTTAGTCTGTTTAGGAAATTCCTAAAGTGGTTTGTGCGTCCAAGGGGTTACCTTGGTACGGCTTAGTTCTGGGATTATGCGCCCAAGACTGGTCTTGGTGCGGCTTAGTCCACTGAAGCACTTTTTTGGCACACTTGATTGACACTGCTTCCTGGCGTTGGTTTCACGTCGGTTTCCGCTGCATGTTGATGCACATCTGCTGCTGCTGTTTACATGGATCCATCTGTCGGGCCTGTGTCTGCGACCAGCGGCTGGTTCGGGAAGGGTGCGGTGACTAACGATGGTTCATTTTGATTGGCTAGGGCTTGGCGGTTGCACCATCGTCAATACTTCTGCTTGGGCACGTTTTCCTCCGCATGATCATTCGCTTTCGAAAGGGGTTTTCAACTTTAGGATGCCACATCTTCGCATTTTCCTCGTGCTACATCTTCTTTTCAGTTACCTTAGTTTGCCAACACCATTCTTACAGATTGTCACTCATGACCTAGCGCTTGTCGTTCGTTACTTGCTAGTTTCTCATGCCCTTCCACTCGATGGTGGACAACCCTGCGATGGGGTTTTGGGCAATTACCTCGGTCACTGAAGAGGGTTGCTCCTCTTCATCAAGGAACAGTCGAGGGTAATCGTCATCAAATAGGTGTTGGTCTTGAGGCCACCTTGGGGGTTCATGCCTCATGCTGATACACCATGTAGCGTCAAGGGATGCGATAAATTCCTCGCTCGCAGTTCTAATGTCCTCGAGTTTTCTTACGTGCTGGAGCCTGTAAGTTCCTTTTGGGTTTTCATCCAGGATGCGGAATGGTCCCTCAAAGTCTGGTTGCAGTTCGCGGAGTCTGCCCTTCGGTGGAACCTTTGATGGTGGCAGCCTCACCTTTACGTGACAGTTGAACGGGAAGCTTGGTCGGCCTGGTGGACTTTTGGGCTTCATGAGGTCAAGCCTATACCTGGCTGGGGAGCGAACCGTCCTCCTGGCCCTGCCTTGGTTTGCGTTGTCTTCTTCCTGGTCTTCGTCGCTGCCGTTCGATTGGCTGTCATGATCTGCCGCGTCTTGATCTACGCTTTCGTCAGCATTCTCGTTGGGAGCTTCTTCGGCCTCAGATTCTTCATTCAGCTGCTCCTCGTCCGAGCCTCTGTCATCATCCGATTTGGAATCCTTGTTGTTGTCGGGATTCTCGTCATCTGCTGGGTGCCGAATTGTGCCGGGTTGTTCCATTGCTCCCAGCGGTCCATCGTGTCTGGGTCGAAGAACGGCTGCATCTCTGCGATGTTATACGTCTTCACGTCTGAGTGGTCGAGTGTGGAACGCAGCACGTATTTGACGTCAGATGTTTTTCTGACCACCCTGTATGGTCCTTTATAAATGGGCACTAGTTTCTTTGTGAAACCCTTGCTGGCGTCGGATTTTACGTGGTTTTTTACCTTTACAAGCTGGTTTACCTTGTATTCCACGGGCTGATGCCGCTT
>JAHWFP010011194.1:0-30748 GCA_023313725.1 Lithobius niger | reverse complement strand
CAAAACTGCTATGCTGGCAAGTCATGTTCTCATTGGCTTCATCTCAGGGCTCCTTTACGGTTATGTAATGCTGGGTTGCACGACGTAATTCACCAATGTGTTCTTCCGAAGGCAACGTGTGCAGTTTCAGTGAAAATCGTCTGGTGACTATAGCCTAGGTAAACATACTTGATTCTAGAATAGAAAAACCTTAGCCCTAATCCCACTGGTGTCTGTGTATTGAAAAGTTCCATGGCGTCCTAACAACAGGCATTTTCATGCATTATTCATTCGCCAATTCGTGTGGATTTCAAATCTGTTGCACCGTCAACCCCAACAAGATTACACGGCATTACCTTTTAAAATGGATTTTTGTTAAAGGAGGTAATACTGAGCCTAACATTTATCACGTTTCGACTTTCCAGCCGCATATCATAACCTCGTAACGACCTTTCATTCTCACAACTAAACTAAATAAAGACACGTGACTGTTGCAAAAGTTTTTTTATGTAGCTCACCATTAACCCTTTAAGGACGGGTGCGCCCAAATGCGCCCGCTCTTTAATAATGGTTTGCAGCTCTTCTACAAGTCAGATCGCAAACTTCCAACCAATTACAGTAAATCTAAAAATGGGATATAAAGACCAGATCATTAAAGAAAAAAATGACACAGGTTTCATTCCCTTACTTCAAGTAGGTGAGAAGCTATTAATTTTTTTCTACAAGTCCGTTACGAAACCGTAGCGCAAATGCAGTCCTTAAAGGGTTAATTAAGGCTGTACCGATCAGCAGTTATGCTTCCAATCCATTAAATGGAAAAACGTCAACCTTGCCAATCAATCATCCTGATCCAATCAAATTAAAAATCTACTGATCATAAACAAAAATTCACACCATTTGCTTTACGATGCATACTCTTAGGCCTATATATTTCTTAGTGGTGTGGCTTGGCTTGTATTTTTTTTGCAGTACATTTTAACCAGTAGTTTAAAATCAAGTTTGACAAATCTCAGTTTTCATTGAACTTTTCTTTGACATGAAACTTAGTGGGCAGAATCAGCAGGACGCATGGAAACGTTGCAGCGTTTGTGCGATTCAATCAGAAAGCCACTGTTGTGCACATGGACACGACGTGACGTCGCTGGTGCGATCCAGGCGTGAAGTACGGCAATGTCTTAAAGTGATCGAAATTCGTTTCTCCATGTTGTGATCGTAAAAAAAAACCTTTGCTGCTATCAAGTTGGCGCTAACAAATTACAGTTGGTGTTAATCGAAATGAATGAACGGGAGCTGCTAAATTTTAACGTCAATACAAATACGGTGTAGAAAATGAAATAGGACACTATCTGTACAAGTTTGAGGGTGGTTTGATTGGATTGGTTACTGGTAAAAATGATCGTTTTGCCGATCACGCTCTGATCGGCGATGATTGGATCGATACAACCTTATTATTAATGTTATCAATGGAAACAAACAATTAGATACGACGCACAATACGTAAAATTCCAAAAACAAATTCAAGACAACGACCACAATCTTGGCAAATTTTCGAAAGTCTGTGTTGCTGGAGTTGGAAAACGCAGCCGACTATCTTCCAACTCTAGCAACACAGACTAACGAAAATTCGCCAAGGTTGTGGTCGTTGTCTTGGATTTGTTTTTGGAATTTTGCGTAATGTGCGTCGTATCTAATGGTTTCTTCATTCTAAAGTAAGCATGTTGACATTTTTAAACATAAACAAGATTGTTTTTAACATATTCCAAAAATATACAGTGTTTAAAATTTTCATCAGGTTCTTGAAATTAAAAAAAAAAAAATCTTGCATAGCCCTCCTCCTCCCACACCTCCTGAAAACAATGTTAAACGGTAAGTTTCCAACAGATCAAGTTTCCGAAAAATTGAAGTTTATGCTAATCGGTTCACTGGAATTCCTTTTCTTTCAATTTTGCATCTCTAGTATACCACTGGACACTCAAACGTACCCGGTAACCACATTACCAGGTTGTGGAACAACCCCATTGAATGTAAAGCCGGCAGCAATCGCCTTATTACGCACTCGCTATTTCATAACGTCTACTCAGCACATACCAAATACATCTTGTACAATGCATGGATTTTCTAATTTATGCATTTAAGAAAGTGTACAATTTTCTGTTAACCATACAGTGTTATTACAAAAAAAATCTACTGTAGTCCTTATAAATGTAAGCATAACACCACAACCCATTTGTGTCCACCTTTTACTGTTCTCGAGATACGGAGCATTGAATATCATTCTCCATTGCTAGTCACCGTTTTCGCGAGTAGGGTTAAAATTAAGCCGCCACTGCTGAGTGCCATTTGTCAAATGGTGAGGGGTGACCGACATTGGAGGTTATTACGGAATATTTACCATACACGCTGGCATCTTTCCAAGTAATTTATTTATTAAATCTCATCAGATTTATTTTTGGAGACCAGCAAACTTCCTTCCTGGCTCTTCGCCTTCAGGGTGCTGGAGTATTGCTCCATGCTCCTTAGCTAGGCAGGTTGTTTTCCCCCTACCCCCACCTATTCTCCACGCAAGTAACACTAATTTGAATATCCAACCCTACATATATGTGGTTTTTATCCAAGATTTTTGCTTACCAAGATAAATGCAGTTGTGCAACATTGGGTGGACAATTAAAGCAGAACACAATGCATTTCACAGGTATTTGGTGGAGTTTTATTAAAAGTGACGCAACGTAAAACTACAAGATTTTCTTCCATTATCCCTAAACATCCACGACTTGCACATTTGCCTTCCTTTCCTTCCCTAATTACGACACCGATTTTGTATTAACAGTATAGTACGCCTACATTTGTACAATTAGAGGTAAATACTCCCCGCCCCCATAATGTTTTTGGGCATTTTGGGACCTTACAAATGGTATTTTTTCAAATACCGTAAATCGTGGATTAAACGCCCATGGGCTTATGTAGTTAATTTGGCAAAAATAGGGGATGGGCTTTAAATCAAGCATTATCAAGTTTCTAAGCTTTCTGGACATCTATTACAGAAAATTCGAAGCTTTTGAACGATGTCTGAAAGACCAATTTTTAATCCTTTTAATTGCTGTGAAGAAGGGAGGAGGCTTCGGTGAGAGATGCCTTCTGCAGGCGCTAGGAGCTAAAGGAAGAGTCCACTATTACTACATACTACATACAGGGAGGGAGAAGGGGCCAGTAAACATAGCAAGCAGTACTATCTTTATTCACATCGTGTAACTTTTAGGTAATTTTTCGTAGAAAAACGACCATTGGAGGGGTGGGCTATAACTCCATATTTCATGATTTTGACTTTACAGCATTTTAAGGGGTAGGCTTTAGCTTCAACTGGGCTTTTAATATACGATTTACGGTACTGTATGCCGTATTTTTCTAGCAAGCAGTTTTATTTTGCCAAGAAACTGAAAGGTAAACTCCTTCTCAGCTTCATCATAGTCCTTGAAACCTAAAAGTAAAGAAATGCTAATGGTAGTTGTGTATATTTTTACTTGTGGCTACACTCTTAATCACCACTGCTTGAAGGAATTCTTAATCACCACTTTTTGGAAGAAAAAAAGGTCAGGGTGGCGGCATGAAATGGGCATGACAGTGAAACTTATTTTTTTCTGGTATTTTTCTTTGTAAATTGTTAATTCTGACCTTGGCTGATTCCAGTAATTTAGGAACAGGAGTTCGAACTTGAATACTCTTCCCAAAAGTAGGCTGATAGTTGACCGCACATCATCCAAGTGTGTAATAAGTATATTAGGTAGGCTAGGTAGAACTGCTCTTATTTTGAGCCAGTTCGTAGAACCCCGTCACAACGCAAGAATATTCCCTCCCTAGTAAAGACTATTCTTTCCTGCAAAAGTGTCCTCTGAAGTAGGGAGATATAGGAACTTTTTAAACAAGAAAAAGCAATTCTCATGCAAAAGAATACATCTCCATAGCTGGTGGTGGTCTGCAAACTATTTTCCATTTATCTTCATATAATATTTTAGTCACACATACCAAGAGGAGCTTCAGCTATAATCTCCGCTTCAAAAATGGCTGTATCTCCTGACAAATACTGGGAGCTGTCCAACATTAATTTCTCTTCATCCAGTTTTACGAATTTGCTGAACCCCCAGCCATTGGCATTGCCGCAGTAGAGTTTTTCGAATCCAAGTGCAATTGGTGGCGTATTTTTGTTATGGCTTACCAGCCTAACATCTACTTTGGCTGCGCAAGACCAACTTTGGTCTTTTGATTCTCTGTTGCACTCAATGAACAAACCTACAGCCCTATTTTCTCCCATTTTACTGGTGCGCCTTATAAGAAAATTCCACGGCAAATTCTGTATCATTCTTGGGGAACTACGTAAATCGGTTACTTCACTCAGTTTGGTAACAACAAGCCTAAGAACACCCTGCGATCTGCCACCATCACTCAACACAAACACGCCTACTGCCAATTCATTCATTTTGTTAGCTATATCACTCGAAGCCGCCATAAGCTTCTTATCGCGCAGCACGGATTTCACAAAATCGTGGCTTAAGAACTTGGCTTCAAGACAGGCAAACAGTTCAGTGGTAAACTTCTCCCTTGTTTTCAGGTCGTGGCCCAACCAATCCAGAACCATTCGCAACATATCATCTAAACAGATTTGTTTCTTTACCGCAAACGTCACAAGTTCTTTCACCTTAACATCACTAATTTCTACAAACAGTTTGGATGCTTCGAGATGAAGAGATTTAAAGTTGGCCAAAATATATTCAAAGATATTGGATTTAAGCGTTGCATGGTCATAGACGGATGCTATATCCCAAATACTCACACAATTTTGGCCCGATATTATGGCAGACAATGCATCAAAACAAAATTTTGTCAAGTCTGTCAACTCCATCATGTGAGCTGCTGTAAGGACATTCACAGCAAATTGTTCCGTGTTGATCACGCTTACATCACCTAAGTAAATATAGTTCAAAACAGCTTCCATTGTGTCTGGTTCTATCGAGTCACACACTATCAGACCAGATTTTGCTTCTTCCATTCCACTGCGAAACATATTCAAAAAATACTGGCTGCTGGCTTGCAGTACCAATTTGTGTGCTCTAAATTCTTTGTTTCCACAATGGATAGTAACGTCAGCAAACCCATCTGTCCTCAACTGAGACAAAGACTCGATCATGGTTTTCCAACGCTCTGCTTTACACGTAATTGCATTTTCAGTAACGAATCGCTCCATTCTTACGCCACGTAAACGTTCAAACAAAATCAACATACACTTCTCCTAACATTGACTTTCAAACCGGCGTAAACCTACCTACAAGGAATTTCCCGCCAACAAGATTTGCCGCCATTCCATGACGTCATCATTCCGTCAAAACTGACTGGGAATCGTAAAAATTCAAAATAAGATTTTGCTTTCATAACTCAAACTGAAAATGAATTACTGAAAATGAAAATACACTAATTCCGAAAACTTAAAATTCCCAGAAAAAAAAAAAACACTGATGTTGATTACTTTTATCAGGAGTCGATGAACGAGCAGACAGTGAGCCAACTAGAATATGTTGAGTAAAAGCTGTCAGTGTTTTACAGCTTTTTTACTTTGGTTTCGTCCTCTTTTATTTTGCCTTCGTTCTGGTTTCTATTTTGTACAGTATAACAGTGAACGAAAGCAATTTAAAAGAGAACGAAAGCTAAAAAAAAAAAAAAAGAACGAAACCAACATACAACAAAACTAAGGGACCGATCATTATTTATCAACGGGGTGGGCCGGCGAAAATGAGGGGGGGTCATGAAAATTTTTATAGAGGAAGGGAGGGGGACTAAATTTTTTTGGAAGGTGCTGTCAGGAGGAGGGTTGGATCAGGTTAAATATAGAGTGAGCGGAAAGCATAGGAAGTTGTAGAATGTTAATGTAATACATTTATTTAGCTCAGCACATCCCACAAAGTATTAAAGTAGGCCTAGTACGTTTCGTACACTCATTTCATGAAAATGAAAATTTTAATACAATTTTTTTTTTTGGGGGGGGCGGCAAAAATTCACTAAAACCAAAGGGGGGGGGGGGGGGGCATGAATTTGTTTTATACTGACGACGACAATCCGCCAGCCCACTCACGTTAATGAATAATGAACGGTCCCTAAACAAGAGCCACTGACTTTTTCAGCAAATATCGCAAGGCCTCAGTTGCAGCAGTTTTTTTTTGTTTATCGTAATCGCTGGATAAAAGGGTGGCAGACCTAAGAACGGGAAAATGCATAAATCCACTTCGTATGATTGCTAGTTTATGGTATGTTACACGAAAGTGTAGTTATTAGTCCAAGGTTACACGTTGGCGGGAGCTTTACCGGATATACTACCCTGAACCCCCCTGAACCTTCTACGCTCGAGTCTAGCCATATATTAGAAATTTAAGTAGATATCGTAGCTTTCGTCTTCCAAAAGTACGTAGTGCCCTGGTGGTAGTTGCGGCTAATGATACCTCTTCTATTGCTTTGCCTCCGTGCTACTTCGCGCGCCAAGCATTAGTAGAGGCGTTGGTAGCCGCAACTACCGCTTGGGCCCCGCGTATTTTAGCAAGAGGTGTGGTGCGTGATATAGGTAACTTTCTAGACTATGCGTCGAGTTCTGCGACCGTTCAGTTTTGATCTTCGCTAGATTTCTGTCCTCATAACATTCTAACATAAAACCACTACTCGGCCAGGGCAACCCCCATGAGGCTGAAAACGACGTCAGGCACTACAGTTTATCATATTTAGACTTCCACCCATTCACAGAAGTGCAGGCCATGATGGTATCAGGGAGCGCGTTCCACTCGCGAACAACACGGTTCGTCAGGTAGTTCTTCCTCACCAGCAACCTGGCGTGATCAATTTGTAACTTAAAACGATGGCCTCTTGCGCCCGTAACACGCCGCTTGTCATAGAAGGTGTGGGAGATGTGAAGCACCACAGATTTGAAGGTCTCAAGAAGGTCACCTCTGACTCTACAGCGGGACAAGGTAGAAAGACCAAGATTAAGGAGCCGTTCCTCGTAAGGGAGATCTTTTATGGAAGGTAACAGACGTGTAGCACGGCGTTGGACTGCCTCGAGAGTATGAAGGGAAGAGTATGAGTCTTTCGCGAAGTAGGGAGACCTGGCTTGGACGCAGTACTCCAAGTGGGGGCGAATGTGGGCGGTAATGAGGGTCTTCGAGGAGTACTTTGTAAGGTACCTGAATCCTTGCTTGATTCTGCCCAGCATGCAATTTGCGCGCTTGGCTGCGGCAGCACACTGGTCACCAACCTTGAGGTCGTTAGAAATGATAACGCCCAAGCACTTCATGGAAGTGACAACGGTCAGGGGCCTACCGTCAAGCAGATAATTGAAGTGGTGATTCCCTCTACCCAGGTGGAGGACGACGCACTTGCCAATGTTGAAACTAAGGCCATTCCTTCTGGCCCAAGCCAATATGTTGTCAAGGTCATATTGAAGAATAACGCTATCCGCACCACTCGAAACGCCATGGTAGATCTTGGTGTCGTCCGCGAACAAGTTAAAAAAACTGGTAATGCAGTCTGGAAGATCATTGACGAACATCAAGAACAGACTCTACACACACTCAAGAACACACTCTACACTTCATACATCAGGCCACACCTTGAATACTGCATTCAGGTATGGAGCCCTCATCTTATTAAAGACCAGCAACCCCTTGAGCGCGTTCAGAGGCGTGCTACCAAGCTTGTGCCAAGACTGCGTGCGCTTCCATATGATGCTAGGTTCAGGGAGCTTGGCCTTACGAGCCTTTACGACCACCACATTAGAGGTGACCTACTTCACACCTACAAAATTCTGAGTGGGATTGATCGCACCGAGGCTAATTGGTTCTTCACCTTGGCCCCCTCCGTTGGCACTCATGGACATCGCCTCAAGTTACAACGCACACGTGTGAACACCAATGTCGGGAAGCACTTCTTTTCATATCGCGTGATTGACCACTGGAACAAGCTTCCTCATAATGTAATTGAAGCCAGATCCGTTAATGGCTGGAAGGCAGCTTATGACAAAATACTTTCTGACAAGCAGTGAACTGTCTCTGCTCATCCAACCATACAAGCTTGGCTTTGGTTGTGTATTTTGTTTAAGTTTAAGTTTAAGAAGGGGACCCAGCACAGTACCTTGTGGGACAACGCTGGTAACCTTCGTCCACCCCAAAATAGCCCCTTTAACACGAACACTCTGTATTCTGTCAGTCAGGAAGCACTTGATCCAATCCAGAAGCCTGCCACAGATGCCTAAAGTTTTGAGCTTGGTAAATAAAACACTGTGTGGGACGGTATCGAAAGCCTTGGCCAAGTCCAGAAAGATCACGTCGTATGGGACCCCTCTGTCAACCAACCGAGTCCAAGTGTCAATGGAGTCTAACAAATTGGTAAGGCACGATTTTCCACGACGGAATCCATGTTGCTTTTCAGTGATCAATTTGTTGTCCTCAAGAAATTGGGTGATGTGATCCGGGATAATCTTTTCGAAAATCTTGCAAATCTGAGAAATCAAGCTAATAGGTCTATAGTTGTTGGCAGAAAAACGGTCTCCCGACTTGTAAATGGGTGCGATAAAGGCCTTGCGCCAGTCTGATGGAATCTGGCCAGAAGAGTAAGACTTTTCGAAAATAATTCTAATAGGAGTGGTCAAAAGAGTCAGCACAACCCCTCAACAAAGAGGAGCAAATGTAATCGGGTCCGGGAGATTTGTTGGCAGTAGTATTACTTAAAAGTTTTAAGACCCTACTAGCTTCAAATAATGGGTCCGTCAGAACAAGGCTTGGCTCACTCTCGCAAGGGACACAGGGACTAGATTGATGGAAAATGGACGCAAAGTGATTATTCAGTTCCTCTGCGATGACCTGGGAATCGGCAGAGTACTGCCCGTTACGCAGCCTGATACGGCTAATGTGTTGTTTGCCACCACGTTTGTTAAGATGGGAATACAGCACCTTCGGATTATGTTTAGACTGTCGGGCAATATTTTCTTCGTACTTAGCACGGGCTTCGAGAATAGCTTTGTTTACTTCATCACGAATCTGTTTGTAGACCAACCAGTTACTGTTAGTAGGGTAAAGCCGGTAAATTTTCTCTTTTTTTTGTTAATCAGACTTTTAGTTGCTTTGTTTAACCACGGTGGTCTTTGCGGAGATTTAGAGTTGGAATAAACATCAGATGATGGCACAAAATTGAGTTCAACATCGCGGATAAAGTCACACAAGACACACCACGCCTCCTCACATTCCAGATCACCAATTTCTTCGACCCAGTTAAACGACCGGAAAATACTATTAAGGAGCTCGAAGTCGGCCTTCCAATACTGCGGACTGCGGAAGCCAAATGTGGTATCTTGTTTGGTGGTGTCAATAGTCCAACGAATTACTTCGTGATCAGAACAACCAATTGGGCTTTCATGAAATAAGGAGTTCACGACAACAAAAGAAGTGGAGAAAGCAAGATCGAGCAGTGAGGGTGTTTGCAATCCTCGGAATCTAGTAGGTCTACGGACATGTTGCTGTAGGAAATAGTCATCGACGAGATTCAAAAACTGGTTGGTAGGACTGCCGTCTATCCCATGACCAACAGCAGAATTCCAGTTCACAGATGGATAATTGAAGTCTCCACAAACTACAACACGTTCACCGGCCTGCTCCAAGCGAGACCGAAGCATGTCAAGAAAAGAATCATGTGAACCAGCATGCAAAAGGTTCAAAGGGACACGGTACACACAGCCAATGGTAAGTTCTCCGTTGTCAGTGACGATGCTGCTCCAAACAGATTCCCAATCGAGGAAAGGGCTGACATCACATGCAACCAACGATGGATTGAGAGACCGATCAAACCAATAAGGGTACCTCCTTTACTTCTGCCAATTCGATCGGCACAGTAGCAAACAAAGTATCGGGTAGAGGGCTGGGATCGTCAGGGACGAGGTCGGTTTCAGTGATACACAGAACTGCTGGATCAAGATTAGCAATGACTGCGTGAAGTTCCTCAAGTTTACTCCAGACGCCCTCAATATTGCAAAGAACGAAAATTATGTTGGGTTTACTAATTTCCGGGATCTGGTCACCCTTCCTCCGGTGGGCTCGGTACTGCGGTTGTGACTAGGGCTCCCACTGCTCCCTGATTCAAGCAAATTGCTACGAGCATGTTCGACAGGGTCACACTCTGCTTGATCCCCATGTTCAGCAAACCTTATCACCCTTGCCTTCTGGTTCGATCAGTTCCAAGTTGAGAGGGTCAGTGGCAACATGCAGGCAATCATAATGTGTCGTAACACAACCATGTTCACTAATGTCATTTGGGTGGGCTGGAGTGTTAGTTTTGTCAGCCTGTCTGATGGTCCTGCCATAGAATGGCATGACCAGTGTGCCTCTAGGCCAGTTTTTAACGTCCTCGAGGACTGGGTAATCGTTACCTTACGCAGTTCGTGGTACGGGGTAAAACAAACGTCTTGACCCCTTTCTAGTCCAGTGACTAATATTTCGGTCCGTTTGAGAACTACAGAAATTAACCAGGACCATCCTTGATACTGCAAATCCATTCGATACTTCTTTATTCTGGGGCCGTTGGACTTGCATGCTCGGCTCTTTTTCTGTAGGTGATAGTTCGAGAAACGAAAGACCACGAACGTTTCGATTGTTTTTGGTTTGCTCATTTTCTTCTGATTAGCTACATTATGGAGTGTTTCAACGACAGACACTCTCATCGGTATAAAGAACAGAGATGGAAAAGTATGATCGGGTCGTTATACAAAATGAGAACAGAGAAACATGCAGACGTGATTCTTGTTTGTCGAGATCGGCAGTTCAGCGCCCACAAGTTGGTATTGCAAGCCAGTAGCCCCTATTTCTTGACCATGTTCGATTGTGGACTGGAAGAGGCAACATCGGGTAAAGTCGTGTTTGATTCTCTTGAACCAGAAACGTTAGAAGCCATTTTAAACTACATATACTTGGGGGAAGTAAAAACAATAAACAGTGAACAACTTGTCCAGGACGTTCTTGCCGCAGCGCACATGATGCAGCTAACTGGCTTGTTGGACTTTTGTTTTGATGCGTTGTCAAGTATTTTGTCGATGGAAAATTGCGTTGACATATGGAATATATCTCATACATATGATAACAAAACACTCAAGGCGAATTGTTTAGAATTTATTTTGGCTAACTTACGACAAGTTAGTACTACGGGAAGCTTTCTTGAAGTATGTGAAGTGAAGATGAAGGAACTGATCACTTTTGCAGTTGGCAAGGAGATTTGCTTGGATAAAGTACTGGATGGGATGTTTGATTGGCTGGAACATGATTTGAGTGCGCGTGAGAAGCACGTTAATGAACTCTTTGACTGTCTTGAACCCAGATATGTTGGTCGCTCCCACCTACAGAGGCTGCTGCGCTGTGGCAATTTTATGGCACAATCACCCCAACTGGCTAGCAGAATGAATGCTTTAGGTGTTGCCGTGTTTGTGTTGGTACAGGATTGCAAGTCGCAAGCCACCATTCGATACGAGGCCGGCAATCTGCTCCGGTCCAAAGCGGTCCAATACAGTGCGCCAGTAATGATACACAATTTACCTTGGAACATAATGATACGGTGTACTAGCAGCCCGGGTGAATGTAGTATTATTGGGTTCTTCGTTCAGTGTAATCGTAGGGCAAAAGAGGAAAACTGGACCTGCAAAGCCTCTGTGGAGTTTAAGCTAGTAGGCCGAGAGCACAAAAAGTATTTTAAGACCTGTGATATTACAAGAGACTTCGTATTTTCCAATACGGCACACACCCTCGGTGAATCTAACTTCATAAAATTGGAGGATAAGAACTGGTTTTTTACCCACATGCTTAATGACCGGGTTGTTTTTGAAGCGAAAGTAATTGCAGATGTTCCACACGGGATTTTTGGTTAGTGAAGATTTTGTGAATAATAAAGCCGCCTTTGTGGGAATCGAGACTCAATTTACTGCAACAGTAATGAAAAGGTTGGCCTGCTTCCACGCACATAAAAGACTAATAATCCATGAACACAGAATCTCTATAGGACTTGGTGACTAGCCTATGTGCCTTATGTTTTTTTTTTTGGTGTTGGGGGAATCTAAACAAGCTTGAAATTAAAATGCTCTGATGAACCCAACTGATTTTGCTCTTTTGATGAGAAGATAAGAAACTGCTATTGTTCTATTGATTAAGGTTTGAAGAAATCCAACCCAGGTGGGTATTTTAACTTTTTTTCCGGTTTTATCGGGCTTTATCGAGCCTAACTTAGGCCACACAAAGTAAAATAAAAAATGTTTCACGGGCAAATAGTTTCCAAAAAAAAAGATGATGCATGAGGATTTTATTGTTTATTGCTGAAAATTGTGACACGGGGTGAAGATACTTTTTTTTTTTTTTTAGCACAAAAGCATTCTTTATGGTCAATACAAGGTCATAATCTCCTAAAAGGCTTCCAGTTGTACAATTTTTAACATGATTAAAATGCAATTTTAGAATGTAGGTTGTGTATCTTTACACTGTTCTACGATGGTAAATAGGAGCTCATGACTCGCAGCCTTTAGTCCAAAATCTTCATTCTACAAGATGGATTTAAAATGCACGATGAGTACGAGAAAGCCAAATTGTGGGGCTTTTTCCAGGATGCGGGAGGTGCCTGAGAAACATTTATTTTTATTTGTGTGGCCCTTGACGTCTGATTTATAGTTTGGGGATGGGTCGGTAACCGAAACCAAATTTTCAATTTTTAATGGCAACCGAAACAGGTTCGGATTTTGTTTCGATGTTTCGTACGGTGTTTGAAAAATCAAAGATTGATTTGTTGTTTTAAATTTTTAAATAATTATCATTATCTACGTATAAATTGCAGCAAAACTTCTAGTCATAAAAATAAAGAAAACTGTCGACGAAAATGGGGCCTTAGCCTGGTCAATGACGCTACTCAAAGTTAGTGTAGGAGCAAGTTTAAAACTAGTAATGCTACTGTTAGAAAGAAAAAAATAGAAAATATTGGGTGGGGGATCGCAAAAAACTGATAACCGAAACCGCGGTTTTGTGGGCATGTAAAACCGAAACTGGAACCGAAGTCAAAAAATGAAACCAACCTATCCCTATTATAGTTTGTGAGTGTTTTACAGGTACAGTATCAACCCTCTCCAATGTCGGTCACCACTCGTCATTTGGCGAATGACAATCAACAGTTGGCGACTTGGAATTTAACCCAACTCACCAAAATGGCGACAAACATTAGAAAATGATGCTCAAATAGGGATATCTCGGGAACCGTATAAGCTAGAGACGAACAGTTTGCGGCGTTCTGCACAGGTTTCTAAGGGCTATACAACAACCTTTTCGTCAATAGTACTAGGATAAAAGAAAATTTTACAGCTCTGCAAATGCATAAATTATGGAAACCATGCATCGTGCAAGATGTAGTTGGCATGTGGCGAGTAGAAATTGTGAAATGAGTACTTTATAAGGTCTACTGGCCAAGTGGCGACTAAAACTGCAATAACATTCGAGAGGATTGTACAGTATAAAATGCTAGCTAGGCCATTGTAATGCACCACTGTTTAACAAACAGCTTGAAAATAATTAAAAAAGTAATACGGTATTAATCTAGCCACAGGCTGATGAATTTTTTATACAGATAGGTAAACTAGGTGGAAAATACTCGCCAATGGGTTTTATACTTTTATTGTAGGTTTTTTCGGGCAAACCCCGAGTTGGTTGATTAGGTGGAAGGAAACTATCCGGCATAACTACTGGACTGTTGAGTTAACGGCCCTTGAAATTCTGTATGGAAAACACCATTCATCTACAGCCAGTATGGTTTTTGAGTAGTAAGCTTCATTTCAATTGTCTTTAGGGCGGCAGACCAATGGCATTATTAATTTTTCTAAAGGCACATGGACTGTGAATAGTCACTCATGATTTTCAATAGAGTTGCATCGAAACCTTCATAAATTTGATAGCTACTCCTTTTCCATACTTTTCAGTGGTATTGAATAAAAGTGAGTGTGTCATTGAAGGTGTCGATAGTATTGAGTATATCTTTGAACTAAAGAATGCTGTACAAATTAAAAATGGTCAATTTTTTGAGAAAATTCAACGTGATTACATGATGAAATTTTTTATTCGTACAGTGTGCGTTCAGTAGCCCCACCTTTTCCTTTCCAGTGCTCCGTTACCATCATGATTGCGGCACATGATGTTGGAGAGTAGCGATCAAGATATAATCTTGTTTGGTTTGAATTGAAATTTAGTGAAGTACGTACTTTATAAGGGAAAAAAAAACGGGTTACTAGAAAGTTTTAAATTCTTCAATTTGAACTTGATCTTGCGAGTGAAATCAGAATTTGTGAGTAACTGTCCAGTTGCTATCATTTATTGTAACTGTGGACTTCTCTGCACTGATTCCCTGTTCTGTTAGTTTGTAACATTGTGCATATGTAGGTAAAAAAAAATAAAAAACTTCAAATCAGATCGGCCAAAAAAAAAATGTATATGCAGAGCTAGTCAAGTAATCACAGAAAATACGCTCAAATTCTATTTAATAAACACACTCGGTATTCAGGAGACTGGTTGCGCTCAGTTTGTTCCACTATCTTCAAAGTAGAACAAACTGGGCGCTAAACATGCGCCAGTAGGTGAATACGGGGCGAAGGCAACGTTTTCCACTTGGTTTAAACAGCAGAAGCACGAACAACAATGCGAGACAGAAGCAATCGCATATAAGGAGGCCTGACGAAGATATGAGAGACTGTAAATAACACCCGATAGACTATTATGCACTATTGAAAAAATCACTGAATATAGAGTATATTTATTAAATTGGATTTGAGCTTACTTTTGGTGATTACTTGCTAGCAAACACTCAAGTAAAATGGTGGTTCATTTTTTCACAAAACTTGTCCATGTGTCAAATGCCAAATTTAAGTTGATTGGTACCAAAATGAGGTAGAGACAAAATATTGGATTAGGATGTAGGCTACTTGCCCTGTTTTCATAAGTGCTTAGGCCTACTGGCTTTTGTAGATCGTAGCATTATGAAAAGATAGACCAAAAGAAAAATATGAATCTGCCGGCCCCCAGGAAGGTCGGTTAAATTTTTATTTTTATAGCAGACGAAAATGTACATTACCAGTTTTTTATAGCGATTCCCTCCTTTTGAGCTATTATTTCCCTAGAAGCTTGACAGCTGGCTTGCCAGTCGGGCTTGTACTACTGCGCATGGGCTGGCTATATATAATCGGCGCAGCCGTCCGATGGCACCATTTTCCCTAGGGCGCTCACGACGACGACGACGTGACCGCCTTGAACACTCCCCACTACATCCTATCCTTCGGATCCGCTGGTCCTTAGGACGCGTCGCATCCCATGGCATCATCATCCCATAGAATGCATCCTACTCGACTTCGTTCAAAGAATGGCTCCTGCTAGGTTGCCTTCTACTGCCTGGGATCTTCTGGATGTCCCGTTTGAAGCTTCGCTCCCAGCCACCTCTATTCCAACTTTAGGCGCAAGTAGACGGGGGGTCGATGCATCCTCTCCTCAGACAAGGATTCATCCGCCTCTTCCAGATCCGCCGGTCCTTAGGATCGGCTGCCCTCTCCACCTACAGCCAAAGGATGGCCTCGCCTAGGATGCCTTCTCCTGCCAAGGACCTGGACCTCCCGGTTGTAGCTCGCTTCCGGCTGCCTCTGTTCCATCTTCAGGGACGAACAGATAAAGGACCAATGCGTCCTCTTCACACAAGAACGCCAACGATCCTCAGGACCGGCTGTCCTCGCATCCTCTACTGCCCACGTCCGCAAGCGCTTCCATCTAAGAGAGGGCCCATGCTAGAATTCACTCTTCTACTACGGACCTTCTGGATCCCCCAGTTGATGCCTCACTCCCGGCTACCTCTGCTCCGTCTTTAGAGCGGACAGGCAGAGGACCAATTCATCCTCTCCACACAGAACCACCATCCTCAGGGCCAGCTGGCCTCACCATCCTACGTATCACTGCGCATTGCCTCTGCGCAGCCTTCTTGGATTGGACTACTTCACCACCTGCTGTCGACTTCTGCCGTCCCTTTCCTCCAGCATTTAATGTTGTTGTTTAACCAAGGAATATGATAGCCACCATCTGTGCATCCTACTGCGTAGCCCTACTTTCTCATTTAAAATGTTCCATGCTGTTCACTTCGCTTCCAGCTGTGCGCCGTCTGCTGTGTCCTATCCGATCCTCCGTTGACCATCCTCATGCCTCGTGCCAAAGGGACACCGAGGGATGGATCCTCATCCCGGACTCCTCGCTCCGCATCCCCTCCGGTCCCTCCGGTTGCGGATGACGTGGAGATTCTCGAACTTACTTTGGACCAGGATTCGTTGGAGCAGCCTCATCCGCCGCCCAATCCTCTTCTTTCCGAATCATCTGCTCCGATGCCTTGGGACACTACAGCCACGCCCCCGATCCCCTGCAGTCAGCCTCCGCCAGCACGGGACCTGCGATCCCTTGCTGATGAACTATCTCGTACCAAGGAACGTTATGCTTGCCTTAAGCTTCAACTTAAAGCCCGGAATGTTGCTGCCAAGTTGACCTCCTCCGTGGGTCCGCAACTCACTCCTCTTGATTAATCCTTGCACTCGTCCCATCCTTCGGTAATAGGACGCTTTACCACTCAGCGGACCAGCGATCCGCTTACTCTGTCCCACGTGCATACCCTCATGGACTCGTCACTCCAAACTTCTAAACGGAAGGCTCCAGTCTAAGATTACACTTCAGCCTGGCTTGCTTCGATTCCTAAGCGTCACAAGCCTTCCCTCAACAATGCAGGATCTTCGTCCGCCCCGGACGAACCATCCCGCCTTATCCCAACCGTCCCCACTCTTACATCCGCTCACAGACGCAACAACTCTTCCATCAGAAGCACACTTCCTTTTTTTTTAGAAGACTCGGTCCTCCGTCCTATCCTCTTTCAGAAGACTCGGTCCTCCGTCCTTGGTCCCATCCTATCCTCGGTCCTCCGTCCTATCCTTCACTACGACTTCATCCTAGGACGCTTAGATACAGACAAGGGACATCTACCAGGAGTATGTCCTCATCCCCTTCTTCATCAGTTCGTGGCTCGTTGCCTCCCCAAACATTACAATCCTCTGAATTTTACGATTATACACACGTCAAAAAGGGGGGGGGGGGGCAGGAGGCCACAACTGCAGGGTCCCGCCTACAGCACTACACCCACTGACTGCGGAGTGTTGCCATGTCACACCGCCAGAGGCGCGTCTACAGTCAATCACCTCGCGATTCGTATCGCTGTGCGCCTACCCGAAGTTAACAAAGAAGGGAATGTGTCCTCATCCATGGCTTGTAATTGCCTAGGTCTTTCCAAAAAAAAAATTCTACGACGTATCACTTCGATCCTCATCCTCATCCTCATTGCGTGTGACGGACAGGCACATAACTGCCGTATTTGCGTCTCCGTCTCGCCAAGTCGATGGACTATCATTCGACGAAAGCAACATCAATCAAGACAGCGGATGCTACGCACAACTAAGCAGTGAGAAGAATTACGAGCTCTAAAGCAAGCCTAAGTACAACTCCCAAGTCCAAAAAAAAAAAAACCTTCTTCTTCGGATCCGCTGGTCCTCAAGACAACCAGGCTTCACCATCCCGTAGGACGTGTCCTACTCATCCTCGATTTTAGGATGATCCCCACTAGGATGCTCTGCTTCCAGGGATCTCCCGGTTTAAGCTTCGCTCCCGGCCACCTTCATTCCGGCTTCAGGGGCAGCTTGGGGAAGGACCGATCCATCCTCTCCTCGGACAATGATCCATCAGCTATCCTCCCGGTACTGCTGTCCTCCTTTCCGTCTGAAGCAACTAGAGGTACTTTTCGCAAGGGCCGATCCAATACGGACCACATCCCCTACATTTCGCAAGCAACATCCTCCAGGACGACCATCCGCTTTCTACCTGCTTTATGTTCGCAAAGACTCTCCTCCATGCTGTCAACGATACATACTCCCATGACCACGAACTGATTAACCGTCGTTGTCATTCACTTCGTGTGAACTATGCTCTGCTCCGTGTACACAACGACTGGGTATTGTCAATTCCTGCTACTACTGTGCCTGTTCCCACATTCGACGTCTAAGACTTGCCCCATCCTCTGCCACAAATCGTTCACCGCTTCGTTCTCGTCCTGCGGACATACCTTCATCGCCGTCCCTAGCTGCGCTTTACCAAGAAGCTCCTTCACCATTACCGTCCCTACCTTTCTGGTCCTTATTTGTTGTAAGCATCCTCAGGACGTACAAGACACTATCTTATTATGACCTTTTCTTTCTAGCTAAACGCGGATGCGCAGTTGGCTCCGCTATTGTACTGTGTTTCACACACAAAAAACAATCAAGTTCGACAGATAGTAGGTAATTAAAATGTTTATTTCCAAGAAAGGGAAAAGGGAACCAAAAAGGGTCTAGCAAAGACCACTAACATTTGGCCAAAAATTAAAAAACACAACAACACGACAAATGCACTTGAACAAAATCCAATACCCCGAGAAAGCAGCACATATTTTGCTGTTTTGACCCCCAAAAGAACAATTAGAATTAAAATCTACAAAGATATTTATTAAGATTACACTCTTCCAACATTCGACGGAAGGATGCCAACGAAACTGCAGAAACCACAGCAGCCGGAAGCGCATTCCAACAATTCAAAACCCGGTGAGAGAAAAACTGGGCACGACAATTCATGTTAGCCTTATGGACAGTAAGCTTATATGGGTGACCCCGAGTGCGTTCGGAATGGCATAAATTGAAGAGATTTGAAAAATCACCCCAAACCTGCCCGTGCAAGATGCCATACGTCGGGCAGAGATCAACTTTCATCAGTCGCCTAAGCTCAAGAGAGTAAAGACCCAACGGGTGAGACGGGCAGCATAATCCAAAGATTTTAAACCAGGGATGGCCTTAGTAAAACTACGTTGGATTGATTCGATCCAATTTATATCCCGCACCAAATAGGGTGACCAAACAGGAGATGCAAATTCAAGAATAGGGGGTACAAAGACCTTAAATGCCCAAAGGAGAGTGGAGCAATGTCCAGAGCGAAACGATTTATGGATGGCAGCTGCCCGTTGCCTTGCTTTTTTTACAATATGATTACAGTGAGTTGAGAATTTGAGGTCACTGGTAATCCAGACCCCAAGGTCTTTGACACAGTTGGAGGTTGGAATCATGTATCATTGAGGGTGTAATGGAACAGCTGATTGGAAGACCCAAAATGAAGAGTCTCCGATTTACCTGGGGCAATACGGAGTTGCCAGTCCCCCGACCAACCGTGCAACTCGTCAAGGGCAGCCTGCAAACAGTCCGCAGTGACCTGGTTGAAAACCTGGTTGTGAAGTTTAACGTCGTCAGCGAATTTATTTAAGTGCACATCAACTGTGAATATTTGTCGATCACTGACGTACAATACGAACAGGAGTGGGCCGAGTACAGAGCCCTGTGGAATGCCATTAAGCACATCTGTTGCCCCATATGTTGCTCCCCCACAACAACATGCTGTTTACGCCCAAGGAGAAAGCACACTAGCCAACACCAGATGCCTCCCCGGAAGCCCAAACAATCAAACTTCGCCAACAGCCTAGTGAGGTAGACGGATTCAAAGGCCTTCGTAAAATCAATAAATACCAAATCGACAGGTACACCAGCATCGATGGAATCAGTGATAGAGTCCAGCACTAGCAGCTGCTGGATGGTGTGGAACGACCAGGGAGAAATTCGTACTGATCTAAAAGGGTCGAATTTGACAGGGAAATAAATTTTAACATTTCGGAGCGAATCAACCTTTCCAGAACTTTGCATAGAACGCAAGTAAGTGCTATAGGACGATAATTTTTTGGATCAGAGGCATCCCCTTTTTTAAAAACTGGTACAACTAATGCTTCCTTCCGAAAGGGTGGCAAGCATCCCTCCCTTAAAGACAAGTTAAAGATCCATGATTTTGGAACACAGATTTGGTAACGGATTTCTTTTAAAAGAAAAGCAGATAACCCATCGGGACCCACAGCTCGGCTAGGCTTTATGCTGCAGAAAGATGACACTATCAGCTGTTACTGAGAAATCTGGAAAAGTAGACGAGACCAAATCCCCCTGCCAGAGTGGGGTAGCAGAATCAGGAGGTACAAAGTTAGCCACAAAGACATCACCTAAAAGGGCTACCTTCACCTGATCACAGGTCACAAAATGCTCTTCCTGTTTCAGGGGTGGGACCATGCTTGGCTGCTTGCATAATCTTTTCATATATTTAAACAAGGAGGTTGGATTTTTACCAGCAATTAAAGTTTTTTCAAGGGCAATTTCATGAGCGAGGAAATTGAATCACTAGAAAACAACTTCACTTGGGAAGACGTGTATCCACCCAAGGACAGTAGTATTATTGTCCCAAGGACAGTAATATTATTGTAAGTAAGTGGGTTTACAAGCTCAAGTTTAAACGAGCATGGTGATATAGATAGATACCATGCAAGACTAGTTACAAAAGGTTTTTCACAAAAAAATGGTGAAGATTTTGATGAAGTATTTGCTCCTGTCGTCATGATGACGTTACGAGTTCTGTTAACGATGGCAGGACAGAAAATTTAAAGTAAAACATACGACCTGCAAACTGCATTTTTAAATGGAGACTTGCAACACACGATATGTAAGTACGAACCGGAGGGTCAAGAAGGTAGCAATGGTCCAAGAGTGTTCCGTCTAAAGAAAAACATTTATGGTCTCAAGCAGGGAGCGCACGAGTGGTATAGAAAATTAAAGAAAGTGCTTAGCTTTTAGATGGAGGATACAAACAGACATCTGCATATCCCTGCTTATTTGTTAAAGAAGTGGAGGGAGAGCAGATCTACATCATCGTCCACATTGATGATTTTATTGCTGTAGCTGAGCAGGAAGAACTGTTCACTCAACTTGAGCAACACATGAACGCTCAATTCTGCATAACAGCCCTAGGTAATCTACATTATTACTTAGGAATCAACTTCGCCCCTAATGAAGAAGGTATTTATTGTATGAACCAACATGCCTATATTGAAAATAAATTGCTGAAATATCAACTCAATGACTGTAAACCTTCCAAGATACCACTGGATACAGGATATTTCAAGACGCCAGATGGAGAGCCGCCGTTGGGAAAGAACGACACTTATAGAGCAGCGATAGGCTCCTTGCTGTACCTTGCAATAAACATTTGGCCAGATATTGCTACCTGCACATCAATTTTTACCAGGAAGGTTGCCCAGCCAAGTCAGCGCGATTGGACAGAGCTGAAGAGAGTGTTTGCATACCTTAAGGCAACGAAAGAACTCAAATTACTACTTGGCAAGAGACACCCCAACAGCAATGTTCATCTCATTGGTTTTGCTGATGCCGATTGGGCAGGAGACTCATCAGACAGAAAATCCCACACCGGGTATTAGTTTATGCTTTTTGATGACTGGTCATCTCGAAAGCAACAAGCTGTGATATTGTCGTCTACTGAGGCTGAATATGTAGCCCTCGCTGAAGCAGCAAGAGAAGCAAAATGGTTGGAGCGTTTAGTTGATCAATTTTTCGGGACTAGCCGCCAACCAACAAAAATCTTTGAAGACAACCAGAGTTGTATTCGCCTTCTCAACAACGCTAAAATTGGACAGAGAACAAAGCACATCGATACAAAATTCCATTTTGTCAGTGAGTTGAAGAATTCTGGAGAAATTCAAGTTGAATATTGCCCCACAGAATCGATGGTCCCGGATATTCTTACCAAGCCACTTGACAGTGTGAAGATGAAGAAATTTTGTGAAATAATGGGACTGGTTTGATCATTCTAAGCAAAACAATCGTTGGGAGGGAGTGTTGACTATTTTAATATTTTATAATATAATTACGATTTAACATGCTTTACAACGATTGACTTACCTATTTTACAGTTTTTACGTATTATAATTAAGCTCTAGCACTTTTGTAGTGTAGTCTAGTTTTAGCATTCAAACTTAAGTTTGTTTCAGTTTCGTTTTTGTAGTTCCTGTTAATGTTCACAGGTGGCATCCCTTCTTCTTTTTGCCTTCTTCACTATACAGTTATGGCTGACAGATGAGCAAGTCTAGGTGTAGGCTAGTGCCCTAAAGTTGTGTAGTGCCTCATAAAGTAACAGAATAAATATGTTTTCAAAACGAAGTAAGAGTATAAAGTCATCAAGACGACTTTCACACTATGATGCAGGAATTGTATCCTGTCTTAGGACAGGTCACTACTGCCAGCGAGTGCATGTGAATAGACTTGGCTGGGTAGTTTCACCTGCGTGCTGTGTGGCGCTGACAAAATTGTTTCTCAATTCTTGATGGGCTACCGGCAACTATCTGTGCTGCAGTGTAAGTTTTTTTTTACTATGTTTGGTTTTTGAAGTGACTTGCTCGAGGTTCTCGGTACTCACTCGTACTCTTCCTCGACTCACCGGCATTTGAGAGCAATCGTGAGTTTTTGCAAGGCATCGAGTATTTCTGTCTGACAGCCAGTGCTTGGTTTACTTCCTGTTCCCCATGATTGTGGTGAAGTTTGTAGGCTTTATTTGATTTTGTTGGTCTGTCCGTCTGTCGGTCTGTATTCTGGTAGGGGTTGACAGCAGCATGGCTTTGGGCATTAGGGGTCCTGTTGGGGTGCCTTGAGAAGATAAGCCTATATTTCCTGTATGTATTGTACTAAGTGGATTTCTCGGTGGATTAGTTTTAGTTTAGGTAGAGCGCTTGGCTTAGGGCCTTAAAGTGGCTCTGTACCGATTGAAAATCGTACGAAAATACCGTGGCACCATCCAACAGCAGTGATATTGTTAACTTTACAGCTTGCTCTTAGGTGCACGAGGACGTACCAAATTTTCACTCAATAATTAAGGAGGCTCGTGGCTTGAATGCTTTGTTAAAAGAAATGGCTTTGTGCATTCCGTCGCTTGGTGGAAGCAAGTGCTAGATAGCGCTAGATGTTGCCAGATTTTGCAGACTTTCAATCGGTGACAGTGCCACTTTAAAGCACTCAATAACGCATAAAGACTATCTTAATGCACTTGTTCTTTTGCTTTTAGGGAGCACGAACCCAAACTGGGTTATTTACCCCACGACAATGAGAGGGACAATTTAGCTGGAAAGATCCAAGAGGAAAACCCAGGATAGTTTACTTGCCACAACAAAATGCTGTTTGCGTATTTCGGAGCTCAGGTCAAAACTGACCATCAGCCCCACCAACCAACATACAAAATTACAATAAAACTTTAAAACATTAATTTAACATACCACAGCATCAAGAACATATATTTGAATTTGAATCTGAATTTTATTGGCCCTGAGCCATACGCCCTGCAAATGAAAGTCAAACCAAGAACTGCATACAAACCAAGAAAATGCATGGATCCCACTATGGCTAAGATATTATGCGTGACAACTTACAAAACTGGGCAACGGCCTAAAGCCGGACAAGCGAACCCGTTGTAAACGGAGGCAGCCCAAGGGATTATCCCGCTGGAGATCCAGCAAATAAAATTTACATAGGTTCTCCTGCCGCAGCAACTGCTACAACGGGCAAGCAAAAAGAAAATGATGCACTGTCCCCTCAGCACCACAGCTGCAGAAATGAAACGATGCCCATCCTAACCAGTAAGCGTGACCCCGAAGGGGAGGGTGACCACTTGTACACCGTAGACAGCATCTTGGCAGGCAGCAATTGGCAGCCTCCCCAAAGAGTGCAGGTGCAGCAGTGGACGGATGGATACAGTAAAGCACCCAACATGTAGGCACACCATCCACTCTGAATGCCAACAAGAGTGGGACCGTGCTACAGTCACCAGATGCAAATCAGGTAAGACCATAGCAACGGTTGGTCAGACTTTCATCACTCGAATCATGGACTACCATCACTAAACAAAACACTTTAAAACAATTTAAACAATTGGAGCGGTCCGGCTTACGTTTGATGATAATTATTCATTCGTTTGCTATTCGAATTTTGTGTTGATTCATCAGCAAAATCAACAGCCAATGATATGCAAGAATCAGTAAAATAGCGCGAAATGAGAAGTGACGTCAGACGCGTTTTCGCAAACTCTCGCACGATTTCTTGCCCTGTATGGAGTTGGCCAATCCTACTAGTGCTACATATAATCCAAAGTCCCTGATTTTTACAATCTATGAAAACCTGGGGCTGTGCTGAAAGGGGGGGGGGGGGGCAACGGCTGATGCCTTGCTGTGACTGTTTTGCCAGTGTTTACCCCCTTCCTGGTAGTTCGTCCCCTCCATCTCCATTTGGGAGTCTCCATTTGGGATCTCTGTAATGTGTGGTGCAGTGGCAACCCGGACCACTGCACTGTGACTGAGGTTGGCGCTAATGACCAAGTTGTCGACGCGCCATTAAGCCTCAATTCCCCCCCCCCTCCTGGCCATGGCTCTCCAGCAGACGTCCCGTGGGAAGAGTCGGAGTTCTCTTCTGCTTTGGTTAACTGTCGTGACAACAGTGCCCCCAGGTATCGATGGCACTTCCTACGGTGAGTTGCGTAGTCTCAAATCGGCAGCGTTCAGCGAGGGAGTGGCCCTCCTTCTTGCTATTTTTCAAGGGTAGCCTGTTCCGGATGCGTAGTTGTTCACAATAATTGTTCTGGTGCATAAGCCTGGGTCTGTGAGGTCTTAAGTGGTCAACATACCGGCCCATCTCTCTGTTGTCCAATCTGCGGAAAGTGTACGAGAGAATGCTGGTTAAGAGACACGAGTCCCATCTCGAGTATCATGACTGTCTAGCACCTGTGCAATTTGGATATCTGGCAGGGAGGAACGCCCAGGATGCTGTTGGGTATACACGAATCATGGGCTCATGGCCTTACAGTCGTAGCAGTGTTTTTAGACATAAAGGCCACCTATGTTACGGTTGGGATAGAGTAGGTGCAGAGGAGTCTAACCAAATGGGAGTGGGCAAAGGTCTGGTTAATGACATCTGTGCTCTACTAGGGCCCGTCAGTATGCCATCAGAGTTGGCGGTTTCTGGACTGCGACGGCAAGCTCTAGTATGGGGCTCCCACAAGGGAGCTGCCTCAGTCCTCTTCTCTTTGCTGTCGCACTCAATGACGTTCTGTTGGAAATTGGAGCCGCTAATAACATTGTTTGCTATGCGAGTGATGTGGCTTTGTGGTTCGCAGGTGTTGACCCATCTGAGTGTTGTCGGTGTGCAGAAAGGGCAGTTACGCGTATCTCAGCCTTACTTGCTGGCCGTGGTCTTCTCTTAGCCCCTACCAAAACAGAACTTATGGTATTCAGCAGGTCTCGTGTAAGGTGCTCTGATATCCCCTGACAATTTATGTGGATGGTACTACTGTGACTCAAGCCTTTACAGTTCGATACCTGGGAATTCTGGTAGATGAGCACCTGGAATGGGATCAGCACACAACTTCTCTGCGTGAAAGGCTCAGATCTCGGTCCTCTATTCTTACGAGGCTCTATAGGATGAAGGGAGTGCGGTGCGGTCACCTGCTTGCTGTATCCTGAGTTTTTATATGCGCCTTCCTGGACTACCACCTTCCTTTCCTCTGTCAAGCCAGACGACACATTCGAATGCTCCAGACAGCAGTGGCACGGGTGATTGTGTGGGACGGATCATTCGGGACTGTTATGCCCTTCGTCCTGCGATTATTGAGGCCCTGGGTCTGCTAGGGTGTGTAGCGATGTGGTTTCAGGAGGTGTCCTTTATTGCTCCGTTTAGAGTAACCCGAATGGTGCCCTGATTTGGTTGGTGTCTTTTCACAGTGAGTCACGGAGTGTTAGTTTTTTGCGGTGCTTCGGTCTGTAAGGAAGCGCTCACAGGTGGAGTGGGGTTGGCTGTTCCTACCTTGAAAATGTTCTACGGCTGCAGGTTGCAGTCCATCTCTTCGAGCACCATGTGTTTACTTTGTGTTATCTCTGTGGCTTTAGACATAGCACTAGAACTGGAATTGTCATCCTTTGCTCTCTGTACCAATTTGCAGGCTGCTATCGGTGCTATACGAAGGGCAGTAAGTCTTTGGTCTTAAGTGATTCTATTATTTATGAGGTGTGTCTCAAGCTAAGGGCAGCATCCTGCTGTGGCCTTGTTAGTCTGCATGCAGTGGATGCGGTGACCTGCCGACTCTGTTGGAAATGTGCAAGCTGATGGGCTAGCCAGAGCTGCTGCCCTGGGGCTTGATGCAGGTATCTCTCCAATCACCCACCCAGGGTCTAAGCGGCTGTCCCTGCGGGTGTGGTTATTGGCAAAGTGGAATGAGGAATGGACTGGAGCTGCTGCAGGTCGTTTCCTGTATAGCCTTCAGCCGAGCTGCTCCTTGGATGACCTCCCACTCTGGATTGGTCGAACAATTTCTCGCCTTCGCATGAGCCATTCCCTTCTTCATGCTCACAGACACAGGATGGGATGGTCCGAGTCTGCAGCCTGTGTGGCCTGTGGTTTGATGCAAACGGCAGAGAATGTTCTCTTTGAATGTGCGGCTCTGCAGTTGCACAATCACATGTTGAGGTTGTTTGACTACATACGGACAGCGCACGACTTGGGTAGCCTTTTTTCCCTCCAGAAGTCCGCAATGACGGGTCGTAGACTGTGTGCAGTAGCAGACTTTGTTAGGGAATCGCACATTCAAGTGTGGGCCAGCCTTCTCTCCACTTCCCCACGTTACTCCCTGTTCCACTCAGTTCCCATGAAGTGGTTCTCTGTCCCTAGTATGTGTTAGCGATGTTTGAGAGGTGTGAAGTGCTGTGAAGCTCATGTTTTTGTATTTTCTGTACTTGGGTGCATGGCGAAAGGCCGAGGCCCCTCAGAAATAAAATTCAATTCAATTCAATTCAATTCAATGGGCCTGGAAGCTCACTTCATTCGTATTTTATATTTCACACATGTAATCCGATTTATTAGGCTTGGTAAACTGGATTATTGTCAGGATAACTCTAAAATAGTCACAAGTTATACGAACACTAAGATGGCTGAGAAATGATGATAAGCGCGATGAAGCATGGATAAATAAAGGATTTTAATGCCCCCTAGACATTCTTTCTTACAGTAAAGTTATATAATATTTAAAGTAATTCAATGCACTATTTAAGTTTCGCAGTATTTGAATAAGGCCTGGACCACTGAGCAAGGGTACGTGAATAACCAGTCAACTATCTTTAGGTTAAACTGTAAGTACCTTAAAGTGGCAGTATCACCGATGGAAATGCAAATGAAAATACCGTGGAGCAATGATATTGTTAACCTTTGTAGCTTGCTCCCAGGTGCACGAGGACGAACCAAATTTTCACTCAATAATTAAGGATGTCATGGCTTCTTTGTTTCGTTAAAAGAAATGCCGTTATGCATTTCTTCACTTGGTGCAAGCAGGAGCTAGATGGTACTACATAGTACTAAATGTTGTTAGATTTCGTCTGCTTTCAATCGGTGATAGTGCCACTTTAACTCAGTTAATTATATTGGCATGTGCCATAACAAGTCATTGTTCTGGTCTTTACCAGGTTACCTAAAACATAATGTATAACTGGTACTTAGCTTTGGAATGGATGGATAGGATGCTGGCTTGTGTTTCTCTCAACCTCACTGTGCTAGGCTGTTACACCAACAGCCATCAGGTCTGTTCTCACAGTTAGCCAATAGCCAATAGCGAAAATCATACACTAGAAATAACGTAGTTCAGTAAGCCACCTTTATGCACTTACGTTTCGTCGGAGTGGCATGACCCAGATTCGAACCGGCTACCCAGTTCGACCCCAGATCACTTGCATAGCGCCTTAATCACTATGGCCATATCCTCCACTGGCATAAAGATAACTCACTGAACCCGTTATTAAGGTCACAACCGTGACCAGGGCTCCATTCGACCAAAATTCACTCGGCCATAGACAATGGAGAGGGAAGACAAATCATACACTCACAAGGCTCAATAAAGGAGAAATAAATAGACATAAATCGCTGGAAATAATATTAAGGAAAATTGAAAATTAGCCAATAGCGAAAATCATACACTAGAAATAACGTAGTTCAGTAAGCCACTTACGTTTCGTCGGAGTGGCATGAGCTGGATTCAAACCGGCTACTCAGTTCGCCCCCTGCTCACTTGCATAGCGCATTAATCACTATGGCAACATCCTCCACTGGCATAAAGATAACTCAAGAAAGTGCCCTCATTTCTAACTGAACTACGTTATTTCTAGTGTATGATTTTCGCTATTAGCTAATTTTCAATTTTCCTTAATATTATTTCCAGCGATTTATGTCTATTTATAGAAGTCCCAACTGGCAGATAGACTCTGATGGAACATTTGCTATATAATTTTATATGGGTTGCATTTGCTCCACTGACCTCCTGACACTCTTTTACAGTAGGCCAGGTCAGGTCACTAGGTTGATGACTGTGTGTGACTGTTTAAGAAAACACAAGCAGCATTCTTGCCATCCAGGTTCAAAATACTTTAACCTGGTTTATATAGATCTAGGTTTTTAGGTGACAAGGAAATAAAAGCTAAGACTGTTCTAGTTCAGCACCCGTGCTTTGTTTCTTACAGCTTGACCTTAATAGAGTTGTTCTTGTTTCAGTTAGAAATGAGGGCACTTCCTTGAGTTGGTTTACTTCCTTCTTTCTCTCTAATTGGATGCAGGTCCTCTTGGTGTGGAATATGGATGTATTCTTTAACACCGGTGTGCATTGTTCATAACTGATCACGGCAATTTGTATAGGGCATGCTGATTCGGCCTTTGATACATAATTCAATATTAGCATAATTCATTAACATAAATTCATTACGTAGCCCCAAACTGAAGAAGACTTGCAGGCTCCACATGTGGCTGCGAGTCTCAAAAGCCGAATTATGTCATCTCTGGATCTGGACTAGGACAGCTTCCTTGCGGTAAATCTCTGGACGTCAAATGTACTTTAGAGAAACGTTTACCCAACCTAGTCACAAAAAAAATTGCACAGCAGCAACCAGAGCACGCACTCCACCTTTAACTAATTCCTACCACACAAAGTCTAACGCTATCCTACATTATGCTGCCCTTATATCTAACAGCGACTTAATTTGTGAGTGGGTGAGGAAGGGTTGTAAAATGTGCCTCCTGATAAGGCACTTTTTACTACCCTTATATCTAGTCACACAGCCACCATGACATAATTCACCCTTCAAGCTTCTCTTACTCCCAATTCTAACAGCAAAACTGCACCCTGAGCATTTCTGAAGCTGCAAAACCCAAATTGTTGACAGTGGAATATTGAACGGGACTCTAAATGTCACGCTAGTCTTTTTGTCAACATCCTCTCAAACACTTTCCTCATGCAAGATAGCAGTGCGATTGGTCGATACGATTGGATACGATGTTTATCCCTCCCTCCCTTTACCGTTGGAACTTGGCATGCTTTTGAAATTACCCTGGTTGGATCAAGCAAAAGTAACTCTCGTTGCTTCTACACGTCACGAATTAGTAACATTTTTAACCCAAAATCGTCACTAGAACAATTCGTCGTCGTATTGACTCTAAATTCAAAATCTTTATTCAAGAGCCATGACCTGCAGTCGTACGCTCTGTCGACTCTGAATTTGAATTTATTACGAGAGGCTAATCGGCCCTAACGCCATACACTCAACTCATTCACGTGACAACAATAAACTACAACACAGTATTATTTTGAACAGCAAGCAGGAGTTTAAATACGTAGTTGCTGTTAAAATACGTTGAAGATTTAATCACTAATTACTGAAGCTTATTAATACAATTATCACACCAAACCTTCTTCCACCCTACGCCGAACGGAACATAAACTCATCCACGAGACACAGCGAATTAATGCGAATAAATGCAACGACCCACACTTGTTTCTATCTAATTTTTGATTCGTTAGCTCCCTGTCCCCCCAGTTATCCTCAGGAACCAAGCTCGGCAAGCAAGGTTTGTTCGGTTGTTTAGTTTAGTGCCTGAAGCTTAATTTGAATGCCATATGTCAGGCAATCGTCTAAGATTAAGCTAGATCAAGGGATTATGACGCAACATCTCGCGCGAACTATGCAATTAGTACATGCAACAGCGTGTTGCTTTGCAACCTGAGTTACTTAGGTCAATTTTCAAAGGCACCGTAGGATAGCTAATCTCCAACTAGTGGGCACTATTCCCATATCCCAACTTTTATTTTACCATTCGAGGGACGCCTGACCCGAATACAGGCGCCCTAGTACAGGCGCTTTAGGCCCTAGTACCGAACTTCTTCCAACCCTGGTGCTCCTTCCTTGCTCACAGACAATGCAGCCTCATACCCATCCACGCTGAACTTCTCCGCTAACGCATCATTTGGCACATCCCCATCAACGCACACAGAAGGGCACGTTCCCTAGTACACCTCCGTAAAACGCTCTTGGAATAAATTGACTAGCTCATCGCCTGTCAACACAGCAGACCATCGAGACTATGCATTCAGTAGGAGCACTGGCTCGTTCTGCCCCTGCAACCAGTTTCCAAGCATCGGACATCAACGTAAACCTCGATAGGCTCCCGCTTAAGAATTTCCAATAGCTTCGTTTCGCCTCCCTCAAACTTTTATATTGATTGATTTATTATGGAGCTTAAGCCAACATTTAGAGTACTACATTATAACATGAAAAAGGATTGGATTGGATTTATTCACGCATAAGGACCCTTATTCCCTTTGTTGGGAGAACGACGATTTGTGACACGGATTAATGG
>JAHWFP010011193.1:84073-97046 GCA_023313725.1 Lithobius niger | reverse complement strand
AAAAACGGTGCTCACTTCACCACTCGTCTAGTAACTGATTACCGTACTAGGAACGAATCCCATTTATACGTTGTTCAACCTAAAGTTGATAGGGGAAGACTCCACAAATGCAGTTACTTTCTCGGTAGTAAGTTCTACAATTCCTTGCCCATAGAAATAAAAAATTTGAGTGAGATGTCATCATTTAAGAAACATTTGTTCAGGTGGCTACTTGATCTACACCCATCTACCTTAGACAATTTGTTCATAGTTGTGACTTAACTTTTTTTAAATTTAAATATTATGTTTCATTTTGCATTCTTCGTTTCTTTTGGCAGAATATTGTGGTATTATTGTCTTGTTCAGATTATACTGTTTTCTTCGGATTATTCATGTACAATTTTTACCAATTGATCATTTAATATCAATTAGCTCTCACCCACAAAGATCTCTAGACAGACTGTTTCGCCCTTGTTTGGGCTCGTCAGTAGAGAATACTTTGTGGGTGAGAGCTAATTGATATTAAATGATCAATTGGTAAAAATTGTACTGGGCCCGGGTGTCAGCCATTCAGTAGAATGGAGCCCCAAACAAGCAGACGATTCTGCTATTTCGCTTGCTGAAACCGTATTCGTTTCGCCATTGTTATTCATGTACTTTTTTTGTTCTGACTTCGCAAATTTACCTAATTTGTCTTTCTGTTTTCATTGTTGTTATTTCATTGTTATTCACATACATATTCCTTTCTGAAACAGTTTCTCGCATGTAATCCCTAGTTCTGATTGTAGGAAATATATTTCCTTTGTGTTTGTTTGATTTACATTTGGCCCCAATTCACACGCGGGCATGTGCTCTTGTGGTATGAGGGTTTCTCACTTATATGATTGTCCTAGTATATGCTCTTTAATATTAATAAAATCAACTCAACTCAGTTAACCAAGAGTGACATGAAAGAGAGTGTTCATGATAATATTACCGCACGTTCCATCTCTCGTTCATGGTCGCAACCCCATGTGGTCAAATTTGGAACGACTGATCGTAACGCACGTTAAAATTACTCTATATAGGTTTTAACCTAACAGATAGATGCGGAAAAATACCACTCCGGTAACGATTAATCCAGGCATGTGGCTACCTGCGCTTGCAACGGCGTTCCACGAGCGTGAAGTGGTGAAGCAGATGGCTACTGCAAGCCAAGGCCAACTGAGGCAGAATTCGCGTGTTTCGCCTCCCGAATCAACGCCATTTCACGCACGTGCGGAAAACTGATGCCTTTTAGTGCTGCTGAAATTTAGGAAATTGCGAAAAATGACCACGTGTTGAAAGATGTTAGTTTTATTCAGCTCTATTAACCTAACCAAATAAGAGAAGAAAACGCCCACCCTGCAAGAGCTGTTGCTCGCGGTAATGTGAGGGATTAAGCCTCATAGAGGCCTGGTGCTTAAGATGTATTGTGGCCCTCCTCCTCCTTCCCCCTCTCTAGTCTCACAATAAAAAAGTTCCCTGTTTTTAATAATCACTTTTTTGTGAAAACAGCAAAAGAAAAAAAAATTATATAAAATAGTAAATAGTAGTAAAATAGTTTTCGGTCTGTGGCCCGGTGCTTCAGCACCCCAAGTACCCCCCTCCCCTCCCCCCCCCCCAATCCGGCCCTGTGGGAGGGCAGCAGGAAAGAAAAACAGAAGATCTAGCTCCTTTGTCAGCAAAAACAAAACTTTGTCTCCAATAAGAGTAACAAAATAACGATAAAAAAATACAAAATATTAAAAAATAAAAGAAGAGAAACACAACATACAAAATTAATTCTTAAAGAAAAACTCGAGAAAAGTACTACAAACAAAATTTAATCCACAATAACACACAAAACAAGACAAAAAAAAACTGCAACACATCAAAATTTGAAGAAATAGTACCGAACATTTAGCTCACAATCATGATGAGCAAGCTTACCAAGCATTCTCGTGTTCAGGTTTAAGTAACCACCCAAACGGGTGTTTCTGAAACGAGTGTGCAAATTAGTGGGTTATTTTATCCAATAATAAGAAAGTTTTGGTGAAATTTTCAAAATTACTATTGGTTTTTGCTATTTTCATTGGCACTCTTTACATTACGTACACTTCCTTGTTTATGCATTGCAGCATTTCTTTTCGGTAAAACTGGAAAACTCATTGGTAATGCATAAAGATAAGCCAGAAAACAGCTTTCGGCGAGCGAGAAAGATGGTGTATAAATACACCCTAATACCAAAAGCTAAAATCAGCACTTTAAGAGCGTCAAATGGTACCAAGAACATCTCACTCTCCATTAGCTCTGTCCTTCGTCAAACCAAAGATGCCCGATTGGGAGGCAGTTTGAAAGAAAAGGGAAGAGGCGTGATTCTGTAAGTGGGGGTGATGAATGCTCTTCTGTCTGGCAACGCGCGACTGTAATTGCGTGAAAGAGCGGGGGAGGGAGTTTGAGGTTGGGGGGGGGGGAGGGAAAGAAGATGTCATAGCAACACGGAGCAGCCAATTGACTCCATGATGAATATCCCTACAATTTGCAGGAAAACGTGGAGGACAACGCTCACCATCTTGACCGAAAGAGAATTGACAAGCACGACGAATAAAGGATAAATAAAATGGAAGTTGACTGCCCAAGTTCGATAACTAGAGAATGAATTTTAATTATTAAAAATGACTTTAAAGGAAGCTGCAGCGTCGCTACGACGAGACCATGATTACACGTAGCTTTAAACAACAACTCCGAAGAAAGAAACAAAATTAGATGAAAAATAGTAGTGAGAAACTAAATAACACTGCGGAGCCAACACCGTGAACAGCTAAGGATGACAAGGGTGCAGCCAATATGGCGGAAAAAAATCCCGTGTCATCACGAGTCCGTGAATTGAATCCAGGTGTTTTAGTTGAGCCTCCAGTGCATTAGACCACTATGGCTAACTCGACAATATCAAGATTACTGTTACCTTATCATGTAACACCAAGGGTTCCTGAACTCTACACAGTATACAGTTCAGGAACCTTTGGTGTCAATTTGTTATGTACTGGCGTTACATAATAAGGTAACAGTGATCTTACAAACATACACAAAGCTACAAAGGTTAAACGAAATTAGCAGTCACTAAATGAAGAAACACAGTGCAAGAAGGTGAACTTCCCGAGCGAAAAAGGGGTCCAACAAAGACATGCATTATCTATATACTAGCGGAGTCGCTCGCTTCGCTCGCTCATTCCGCGTCGTCTCGCTCCCCTCCCCTTCCCTCCATCTCGCTCCCCCCCCCCCCCCCCCCCCTCATTTAATTTGCCGTTCGGTCGGTAGATGGCATCGTATGTTCGCGCTGCTGGCCGTTGTGTTCCGGGCGCAGCTACTATCTCAACGGGCCTTGGCTGCTACTCTTATAATTTGCGTCGGTAGATGGCGGAGATGGCATTGTATGTCCTGCTTGCTGCTGCAGTTGGCTGCGTTGCGGATCTTGTGTAATTATATATCCATATATATAATTACACTAAATCCGCAAGGCAGCCAGCAGCAGCAGCAGCAAGCAGGACATACGAAGCCATCTACCGACGAAACGGCACGGAACACCCGGAACGCAACGGCCAGCAGCGCGAACATACGATCCCATCTACCGACCAAACGGTAAATTAAATGGGGGAGGGGGGGCGAGACCGGGGGGGGGGGGGAGTGAGCGAGAACGACGCGGAATGAGCGAGCGAAGCGAGCGACTCCGCTAGTATAAATATAATTACAAAGAAAAACGTCAGGTGTGCCGTAAAAAGGGGTTATATGATTGAATTTTCACTTGTTAAAATGTACACGGATAAAAATTGATCATTTTCAATTAAAATAATAAAATGTACAATTGAGAAAATTGCATCTGTTTAAGTTCTGTTGTGCATTACGTTTTAAATATATGATTCGTAAACCACAACAGCACTTAAACAGATGCACTTTTCTCAATTGTACATTTTATTATTTCAATTGAAAATGATCAATTTTTATCCGTGTACATTTTAACAAGTGAAAATTCAATCATATAACCCCTTTTTACGGCACACCTGTCGTTTTTGTTTGTAATCCGTGTACCTTTTTTACAGCTATGGCGTCGCGCAACAAAGGTTTATACATGCTGTTGATTGTTGCTGGCCACTTTGAAACACTTCAAGTCAGCTTTGAAAGCCTGCATCTGCGAAATAAATACGTAATTCTATCGTTTTTAGCTGCCAATTTTGAGGCCGGCTTACAAGGCAGTTTAGTTTGGTTTAAAAATATATACGTTTAGCTGAAACACTAATTCTTTCACGATTATTTATTGAGGCCCTGGCCCGTAGCCGTACACCCCTACTAATACATAATTCTTTCATTTTACCGTTCAACAATCAACTTTTTAGCATAGACTTAACACGTGCACGAAGAATGAATCTGGAGTTTGCTGAGTGGCATTGTTCCCTAAATGCAATGGTTAAAACAATGTAAAACAATCAAAATGATCGTTTAGGGTCCTGTAACTCCGGAATGGATGGACCAATAGAAAAAGTGGTGCCTGTAACGTTGAAGCCCAGGGAAATTTCTTGCTCAGATGATATTTCAGATTTTAGGTGGGTGCAGTAGTTTTTTCTGAAACCGTGTCAGCCAAGAAGAAGAAGAACAAGAACCAGAACAACAACAACAACAACAAGAAGTGAACAGTTTTCGAATTTACGTGTGGCTTCCTACGTTTACTTTTGCACGGAATTGCATAAAAGTTGGTGTAAAGTTTGGAAAAGTTGCTATCTACTATCTGGCCAAGTTTGGTCGAAATATATTGAATAGAAAAGGAGAAATTAATAGTTTCAGTTTTGCTGGAGAGAGGACTTAAATCATATATATCGCCGTGTATGATACGCTTAGGTTGGACAAGCAAATCCATCATTATGCACTATAATGAAAGAGGGCGAGCGACCGACAATGTCAAACAAACGGATGTGGCCTGTAACAATCAGTAACAATCGATATATTGCTAGCTCTTTTAGCCGACTTGAAGAGTTTCAAAGTTGGTTGAGTAACAATCACTGCATGCACGACCGTTGTTGGGTTTATTACGCTTGGTATCAGAACGGAGAAACGGGCAATTGAGCGTCCTCCATTGAAAAAAAAATTAACTTCCTCCATAGCAAAACAAAAACAAATCAACAGGGGTTCAAAGTGAGGGGAAGCAGGGATGGGGATATTCAGACCACACAATAGGGGAAACCGGGGCGAGGGGGGGGGGGGGGGGGGCCGGGGCGGCACGGGGGAAGGGGGTTCCGGGGGGGGGGGATGTGGGAAATCTGACCAGACAATGGCTGAATGTAAGGGAGTAGGCCGCAGGGTAGTCCGGAGGCACGGGGCAGTCGGCGCCCTTTTTAGTCTGCTGTACAGCCGTACCGGCTGAGAAGACCATTGCAACAACTTTGTCCATCCGTCCGTCCGTCGCTTTTTTCAACTTCGCAACGGTACCAGCAATTGACGACCACTGTTTACAACGTTCGATTCAGTGTCAAAAGTTAGTTAAATCACATGGCAAACTAAAACATCGTTGCCTCCTTATAGCTAATAGACTTCTTCGACGTAACTAAATTAAATAATAATATTTCATCGTCGAATTGAAATCCTAAAGATTTGTGTTAACGCAGCCGTAAAAACAAAAACATTTTAGCTTCGTTTAAAAGAGTCTTGTCGCATTGTTGCATGAATGAATAGGTTTACGATCGAACCAAATTCTCCATTAGGCCTATCTGCTACTTACGAAACTAAAACTGCTGTTAAAACAATTAGGCCTAAAAAATGAAAATTAGGTCTAAAATCACGTTACCATGGCAACGTCAATAGTTGCTAGAGTCGCTGCTGCAGCGTTTCTCCTGTCCCTTCCCTACTACCACTGATCTATATAGTATAGGCTACGTTGCGCATTACGTTGTAACACTGTCGGCTAACTGTGTTCGCGGAGGCATACCGTGTTGCAAAAATGAATAGGCTTGCTGCATACAATCCAAATCTCCGTTAGTTGCTACTTACGAAATTAAAGTTGTAAATTAGGCCTAAACGCTGACAATTATGCTTAAAATGTAAAATAAGCTTAAAAGCTAACACATTTGTAACGGGCAATTCTGTATTACTGTTTTTAGATTATATAATAGAGGTAGCTGTTGCAATGCGTGATAGAGAAGTGTGCCTCACTATTGGTAGTAGCAGAACTGTACAGAAGACCGGATGCGACTAGGTAGTCGCTGTAGCCGCTTGTTATTCCATACTGCCCACTACAGTATTTCGCTCAGGTATGCTGTAACTGGCTAGAACGGCGTATGTTACGCCGGGGGTACAGCTATTTGAAAGAATAGCAAGTATTGTCGGCTTAATACCAAGCTTGAATATTAAAGCCGGTTTTAATATTAAATACTAAAAATTAACATTTTGAAAATTAATGTTAATATAAATACGGCTGTACTATTAAAGCTATTTTTACATGTCTTTCCTGGAATATTTTTCCCCTTTTAACTTCTACCTTCTTACATCAAACACCACCAATCTTTCCGTCGGAAACACAATGGAGGAACACCCAGGCGTTCACAATATTGGGTCTCTTAGTTCATTTTCAATTCGGGATATTCACATTTGTAATCCGTATAAATTAATACAAAAAAGGGCGATTAAAACCCACAGAATCTAACAGTTGCACAATTATTATGGCCCTGGTGGCTGAGTAAGTGGCAGAACTCAGCCTTATTGCCTGAATAATCTAATCTGATTGGGGAGTGGTTGGGATCCAGGGAAACCCTATCAGAATATCTGCTAACCAGCCAGGGTAGCATGAGAGACTACCACCTCCTTCAGCAACTATGGGATCAATTCTGGTCTATTCATGGTATTACTTCGACAATGACCAGAAGTTTTCTGGTCTAAATCCCTGGGTTTGTACCTCCATTTAGTAGAATTTGAAACCGTAGAAACTGGTGTTGTGCCTCGATAATGAAAAATGAGAGGCAGTTGTAAATGAACAAATAATGTCATTTACAATAGTTTATTACAATAATAGGTATTTTTAATTATCCTAATACAATAACAACAATTAAAATCCGTAGATATAGCATTTTATACAAAAAAAATATGAGATTTACCAATTTTACATGTATAACGAACTGCCATACAACATCAAGGAAATCAACAGCTATAATGAACTAAAGAAAAAAACTCAACAAATTTTGCCAAAGCAACAACGCAAAAAAAAAATAAGAAAAAACAGAGTTTTCACGCATAAAATTACTGAATGCTATAATGGTACAGAATTCCAATAAAGCTACGGTATAGGGGATGCAAGATTACCTTCTATCATCTCTCACTCAATGGCGTATTTTTTTTTTTTTTTTTTAATAATAATAATAATAACCTTTATTCAAAGAGTGTTGCCGAAGGTCTATAAAAGTCCTTGTTTGGCTACACATTTAGACCATTTCGCAATCAAGATAAAGAAAAATCTATACAACAAAATTAAATCACACAGTATGGTAAAAAATATAAAAATAATAATAATCACAGACACAGAAAAAAAAAACACAATAATTAAAAAATAAAACTATACCTTAGTTGTTAATTAGCCATTCTTTTATTTTGTGTTTGATTGAAGTGTACTGAGTTAAATTTAGTAATTTTGATGGAATTAAATTGAAAATTGTTGGAATATAATGATCTTTAGTTTTTGAGCCATAATTATTTTTAATTAGTGGAATATGGAACCTTAATGTTTTATCGCGAAGGAAACCCATTTTAAATTCATCTTTAATTTTTAAATCGTTGCAAAAGTAATTTTTATGTATAATAATATAGTTCCTCAATTTAGTTACATTTAAAATTCTGTGTTCCTTGTATAATTCTTTAGTAGATTTGTAGTGGTTATGTTTTCTGAAAAGAACCTTTAAAATTTTATTTTGTACCTTTTGTAGCCGATCAATAAGGGTTGAAGAAGCAAAACCATACACTTCAATACCATATCTAAGATGACTGGTAACCAATGCATCAAAGACGATTCGTTTGTTCTTATTATTCAATAGCGATTTAATTTTATAGAAGAAAGGAATCATTTTTCTAAGTTTAGTGATCAGAAGATTAATGTGATGAACATGTTTCCAAAAATTGTCGACCAAAAATTTGTTGTCCAAAAATTGTGTATAGAACAAAAAATGTTGTTGAGGGTGGGAATTCAGATTGCGTCCAAAAATTAGGAATAAAAAAAAACCGGAAGTATGAAGCGGAAGTGGCCCACAAATGACCGGAAGTTGCCGACAAGTGAGACCATTACCTATGGAACGGTACCAGATAAGAGACAAACGGTTTTCCCTTTGATTCCACGTCCAAAACTTGGCTAAAACATGGTCGGTCGATCCTCAAGTTACCTTCGGTAATAGGATCGACGGCCCATGGTTAAAGGGCACATAACTCCCTCCGGTATATTTTAACAGTTTCACTCGATACATTACCGGAAATAGTTTTATATAAACTGATTTACCTTTCATTTGCTGGTCTAAGGGTACGATGCAGATGTCAGTAGTGGCGCGTGAATGTTATTAGGCTTGTTTTAAACGGCTCGGTCCGAGCGATATATAACTCCCGCCACATCGCTGGCAAGCCGCGGCCCTGGAGGAAGGATAATTAATCCTTCGCTTATGTTGCGACTTGGTCGTACGATGTGTCACGTTACCGCGGCCCCGAAATGAGTTTAACTATTGTCTTAGAGCAATGCGCGCTGCGGTCGTTTGAACTATATTTTAGCGTAGGTGACGCAGAGTAAAGCGGCCAGAACGGAGGGATTTATGTGCCTTTAAAAGGAATAAAAGAAACCGGAAGTATAGAGCGGAATTGGCCCACAAATGACCGGAAGTGACAAGTGATCCCATCATCTATGGAATAGTATCAGATAGAGACAAACGGTTTTCACTTTAGATTCAGCGTTCAAAGATCAAATATAATAAGAAAAAAAGAAAAACTGGACGTATGAAGCGGAAGTGGCCCACAAGTGGCCAGAAGCCGCCAACAAGTGAGCATATCATCTATGGAAGGTCCAAGATAGATACAAACGGTTTTCTCCATTAGATTTAGCGTCCAAAAATTAGTCAAAACGAATTTTTAAAAATCGGAAGTATGAAACGGGAGTGGCCCGAACGTGGTGGAAGTTGCCAGAAGACCGGTAGCGACTAGGTAGTCGTTGTCCCTGCTTGCTATATTTTAAAAAGTCCTAAGCTATTATTGTGGTAAACAAGTATAATCACCCTGTGTGCTCCTTAAAATTTAATAAACTGTTATTACTTCCACGAAATCGCACCATCGACACATAGTAAGGATATGAAGCAACACGTTTTCCCCTGTGAACGAAAACATAATTAGGTAACGAACCCAAGTCATCTACTAACATCATCGCCCATGCTAATTACGTTGTCAGAAGGACGTTATCTTCACCCAAAATCTTCAGCTCTCATATCTTCGAGGTAGAGGATCCATTTCGAACAGACAAACAAGCCGTTCATTGGGTTAAAATGGATTTCTATTTTCGGTAACAAGTCGGGGGGGTCACACGAGTTCGACCGATGAGATGACGTCATCGTACAGGCGATCAGAGCTACGACGAAAGAAGAAAACTACTTGGAAGAATTGGGTCGTAGCCTCCGATGAGATAACAGTATAAACATCTTTCTCTAGTCCGTCAGCCAGTCGGATGGTTACATGGGCGCCCAACTCGAAGACCATTTCCTGGTCGCTCAACCGTTGAATGAGACCCCATTTTGGGCGCAATAATGGACTCGACCACATGAAACCAAGAGGCTAACCGTCGCCAGGCGAGGGATGCCCTTGTTTTCGCCAAAAGTTGGAAGTCGGACAGCAAGCGTGCGGCGTGGAAACAGCCCGCTCTCACTGCTTAGCTCCGTTCTAAATCTGGAAGCCAGAATCAAACAAGCGGCTACAGTCACTACCTGATCTTACCAGGGGGGTTGCAACTGCACTAGAAACACTGCATTCCAATCCTTCGCAATCTGCAGTCAGTCCTTCAGGAGCTACGCCGACGCCGGTAACGCCAACATGGCGGAGCTAACTTCCTGTTCTCGTCTGAATGAGATTCACGAGAGGCCAATTCTACAATCTATTTATTATTTTTATTTATTTATTGTATTTACAAAATTATTTTAACGCCCTACAAAGAGCATAACAGCAATTTCAGATTAAAACAACAATTAAAAAAACAGAAGCACCATGGTGGGCACTCTCGCGCTCTGCTCTCGTCTGAATGAGATTCGTGAGATACACATTCCATAATTCATTATTCCTGACGTAATCACTCCTACGGTGTAACAATACAATCTTTCGATACTTTTACGGCGAACCCAACGAAATATTAAAGAAAGGTTGCTACAAACGTGAAAACGTGTGCTTCTTAAAAACGATGCAAACATCAATTTATAAAATCGAAGAGCTATTGGAAAATTTGTTCAAACTTTTGCCTATGCTAGGATAAATTTTGCAAACAGTATCACAGTTTGACTGCAGCTGTGAGTGTTTTACCCTAATCGTCGGACGTAAGATTCTCCAACATTCGTCAGTTACTGCGACTGAATTTGCCCACCATGATCAACCTTAATGGCGGCTGCCATCCCATAAACTCAAAAGCGGAAGTGTCACTGATGGCTACGCCTTATATCGTGAATGTGCTTGTCCGGTAAACGCAGTTTCCCATATTTCGCCCTAGATCGTGCCCGGTCTTCAGTATACTACCGCCACTTTCGAAAATGTTAAGGCGCACACCCATACCATTGGGACCATTGTGTCTCTGGCAGGTCTAACCTTGGTGGTAAGGCATTCGTGACCCCAACCCAATACCATAAACCCGTCCTCCTTCCTCTGCAGCCGAGCTGTTGTCTCCATTTTAAACTTTTAAACTTTTTTTGTTTGTTTTAGTTGTTGTTGTAATCTATACTTATTTTTTTAGTTTTAAATTCGGATGGCAGTTAGTGACCTCCAGGTCCCTGTCATTTCGGTTGCGTTTGCAACAAACCTATATATTATTATACCACGCACTGCAACAGCGCTCTCTATTATGTAATCTAAAAGAAGTGACCATCACAATTGCGGACTAAAAATGTGTTAGCTTTTAGGCCTGGTTTTGGGCGCAATTGTCAGCTTTTAAGGCTAATTTTTACTTGCCGTTTCAATTTCATAAGTAGCAGTAAACGGAGAATTGGGTTCGAGAGTACACTTATTAATTTACGCAACACGGTATGGAGATTTGATGGTGTCATGGCAACGTGATTTAGGGCCTAATTTTTCAGTTTTTAGGACTAATATTTTCCTGCCCCATTTTAGTTTCGTAAATAGAAGCTAACAGGGATAAATTGGTTCGAGAGTAGGCCTATTCATCCATGCACGAAGGTGTCAAGAAATTCTTTTGTTTTTATGGTTTCGTTTTTTCCTTTACTTTGCTGGGCAGCCGAGAGGCCGCAGCGAAGGACATTTGATTTGGGGGGAGGGGGGAAACGACCCCCATTTTCCCAACTATAGTTTCGAAAATGAAAATGGTACTGCCGGTAAAGTATTTTTGACAGGCTCCAGCAAACCCAGCTAGGGGGTCTGGAGGAGCGCCGTAAGCACTCCCAGTGGGATACAGGGTGGAGCCCCGGAAGCGAATGATGCATTTTACGCTATTTTAGTGCCTGTTTCTGGCCTCTAGCAAGCACTAAAATAGCGTAACAGAGCACCAAATGGTCGAGCAAATTGCGATGATTTTTTCTTATTCGTTCTTCCGGATGGCATACAGGTTCGTAAAAATTTAATTATGACTATATAAATCATGTTTTTTTTTAGACATTTTTTATCAAAATTAAATTAAACCGATCGATCCGAAGCAGTAGAGTACCCAAAATGCAGGAGGCATAACAAACATAGTGGGCGTTTGAACACATAACAACTGTTTACATGACTATCGAAAATTGGCAGCAATGTGAATTGGTTGGTTGTTCATCAATTGAATTTCGAGCATTTGCATAAATCTCGGCTATTCGGGATTTACTTCTGGTATAGCATTCCTTTCCTTCGTGTATTTTTTCTTTGAAATCTTTCAGCCTTCGAACTCAAATAATATAAACATAATTTAATGAAAAATTATATCTTTCGCATTCAGATTCCCACATACAACTAATCACCATTTTCTTTCCTCCATGGAATTTAAAACGCTAAACGAAAACAGCCTGTAATTATATTCTCGGACATATTTTCAGGCCGTCCTCCATTTAATATTCTTCATTTTAATGCCATTGCCTCCGACTGCGCATTCATAAAAAGGCGTTTTATGTCTTTTGACTTGTCGGGAAGCAGAATACTAATTAACTGTTGGTGTCTAATTGCATTCAGCCTATTTTTGTGTGCTAGAAAGCAAAACCTTGTTCAATGACACGAACACCACGAAGAACTAAGTGGTTTTACGAGAGTTTTGGACTAGAAGAACTGGTTACACAGACAAGCTACATAGGGAAAGTTCAGCGAGTGTAGTGACGTCAGTTTCGACTTGCCCATATTGGACTAATTCTCGCATCAGGACCACTACAATCACGATGACGTCATTTATAACTTCTCCCAACAAATGCGTCCCCATCTGCAAGACTTAGTGTTAAAGTGGCACTATCACCGATTGAAAAGCAAATGAAAATACCATGGCGCCATCTAGCGACAGTGACGTCGTTAACCTTGACAGATGCTCCCAGGTGCACGAGGACGTACCAAATTTTCACTCAATAATTAAGGATGTTGTGGCTTGTTTGTTCCGTTAAAGGAAATGCTGTTGTGCATTCTTTCACTTGTTGCAAGCAAGTGCTAGTTAGCACTGTAAAAAAAATAGCACTAGTAGCGCTAGATGTTGCCAGATTCTGCCTACTTTAAATCGGGGATAATGCCACTTTAAGATTGGCTCTTAAGGGAGGGTTTTTTAAATTTTTTTTTT
>JAHWFP010011193.1:63648-84063 GCA_023313725.1 Lithobius niger | reverse complement strand
TTTTTTTTTTTTAGCTTGTTTTTTTGTTCGGGGCTACTCGGATTTTTCTATCTGTTGGGCTTTCGATCTGACGGGACTCAACTCCTCAATATTTGATCTGGGGCCCTACTCTTAACTAGACCGTCCAAATTTTGGTATATAATGAAGTAAATTGCCAAAGTTCAATCCGGCGTTCTCTGAGCAAGGACAGAGCAAAGAAAAAAAATCACGAATGTTTAAATTAGGCTAGTTGCCGCTAAATCGGCCTTCGTCATAGCGGAATAGCTCTTTAATCTATTTTTTGTCTCCTGCAGTCTCCTTTAAATTGGCTTGTACACTCGCCCTGTTTTACGCAATTACAGATGTGTAAATTAAATATATATTGCAACTCGTAAAAGCGCTGAAGTCCGCCCTGCTATAATGACGTGGTTTATAAAACGGGTCGGCCACGACAGCCTGTTATTGGCGCCGCAAATCGTTGTAAACGAGTCAATATTACAACTTTGGCCAGCGACGTCCTACCATTAACCCCCCCTACGCAGCAACACCCACGTTCACAACAAGCGCCAGTTCGTTTACGAAGTGGCTGGTTGAGTGTGCAAAAAAAAAAAAAATAATAATAATAAAAAAAATAAAAACACACTTGAAGCGTCAAGATTTATTGCCTTCCTCTTCAGTGCGTTTTTATTTTCATTTTTGAGATGTGTGTTGTTTTTTATTTATCTCCAGACGCCAAGCAAGTTCATCAAGTGGGCTTTTCTTTCTCTCAAGCGCTTTATCGTGTTATTGAATTTGTTCGTCCGGCCGTCTCCTGCAGCGCCGTTGGAGTTACTGCTTTTTGTCACCAGGGGGCGAAAAATGTTGTCAGATTCAGGAACGGAGCGGAAGAACAATATTCACGTCCGTTGTGCAGATATTTGTTATATATATATATCAACAAATATATATCGATGAAATATATATAATAAAGTATGTTTATTCCTGAAAATGGCGTAAGTTCGATATGAACTTGTCCTGCCGACAGATTATAAAGAAGTTACATTTAACCTACACAATGTTGCTCAATAAGTATGTCAAATACACCAAAACAAACAAAAATACAATAAAAAGTTTTAAAAAACGACAAAAACCGTACGACCAGCCAAAAACATTAGTGCTATGAAAATTTCCATAAAACTCCCATAAAATTTCCATAAAACAAATTCATCAACAAATCTATAAATTTATACCTTAAAAAATTCTTTACTTTTCCAACGCTAAACTGATTCATTAATTCGTCAGGTATACTATTAAATAATTTAGGATTCGTGTCATCTCTGCGTTTTTTCTCATAATCATTCAAAACCTGTGGTACATGGGAGGCTGCACACTAGGGATGTGCAAAGCTCGAAATTTCGACTCGAGTTCGAGTTTTACGGAGTATCGCGATGGGAATCTCGTTACTCCTTTTTGCTTCTGTCAGTCAGTCTGAGACGTTCTCACTTCTACATACTTTAGTTTGGGATAGAGGAGATCTATCCTGAGTTTTAGCAAAAAAAGATCGTAATATCTTCGACAAAACTTACCACATTTACTTAAGTTTGTAGAAAAAATGCTTAAAAACTGTGGAATATTTCTTGTAGTTATATAGTGACCGTCGTGTGTGTAGTGTTTTTGATACAAGAAAAACTAAATTTATTTGGTTCAGCGTTGGCATGGTTTCCACCAAAATACTGAAACAATTTCCCCTGAGTTTTCCAGGTTTTCAGACAGTAGTTGAGGTCAATTTCCATGTTATTTACCGTAATTTTTGGAAGGAAATTTTTTTCGCAGATGGGTTAACAGTTTTACTTGTTTCTAGGGCTGACATGTTGCACGAAATCAGGTCTATTTATTGAACTTTTAGATTTCAACACAAAAGTATTAAGATATAATTTTTACCACAATGTCTTAACATGCTGTGTTTAAGGCACTTTGGCCTTGGCCCAAAAACCTGGCTTTGCTTTTCTCCCGAATTTTTTAGGGTTTTTTTTTGGAAAAAATCATAGAATTCCCCGAGTTATTCTTAGTTTGTAAAACCATACTCAAAACTCGAACTCGACTCGAAACTCGATACTCAACTCCCTACTCGACTCGAACTCGACTCGACTTGAAAAAGTTGTGATCGCACACCCCTACGGCACACCAAGGTCGACAAAACGTCGCACGACAGGACATTTTGTCGAAACCTGTCTCATCATGCTGCAGACGCCGCTTCCATAGGAATGAGCTGAGCGCCACACACCGGATGTGACGTTGTCGCGAGACGTCTTTAGGCGTCTAACGATAACAAAGCAAAGCTCCTTCTAGTTTAGTGTGACGTGTGACGGGGGTCTCTCCACCAGATGCGACGTCTCGCGACGTTTCGTCTTGTAACGACGTTTTGTCGATTTTGGTGTGGCCGACCTAAGTAATTTTCCTTAATAATTTTGCTTTTTTGCTCATTTATTTATTTCTTCAGTAATTCTCTACCCGAGTTCTACTACAGTACCGTCTGGATCTTGGATGAAAAATAAGAGATGTTTTTAAAGTCAGCGGCTTGCTTGCTGAGCGCTGAGTTCGCTTGGTCTCGGCTTCCTTCGCTTTTCCCATTTTCAAGCTGAGATTAAAAACGACGTTATTTGAAGTTTACTAAGCACAAACATGGCCGACAGTAACAAAATCAGTTCTTATATCTCTTTTCTCTGTTTTATCGCATTATTAGTAGCATTTAAGATGATGGGAGTAAAGACTAAGCAATTGAGCTGCTGGCAGCTATCAATATCGTACTTATCCCGTACGTATCATGTAGATTTATCGCATGTATGATGATTGTTGCCGATTGTTGCTCCGCGGCAATGGCGCATGCGCACATCGTGCCCCTATATTGGTTGCGTAAGCTCAGCGAACTCAGCGCCCTTTATCCTCGCTTAGTTGGCTGGCCAATGACGCGAAAACGACGGAAAAATTTCTCAGCGGCAAGCGGCTTGAATATTAAAACATCCCTATAGCATACGTGATTGGATTGGATTACATGGCCGCCGAAAGCGTCACTGATGCAACTGATTTGTTCTGTTGCCGCTTTCTGTCAAACGAGAGCGACACTCACAGTACAGAGCATTCTAACGTTCCTTCCCTTGTAACACTTTCTGGATACACGAACGTGTCGTTTTTTTTCCTCCAAAGTGCAGAGAAATAGTATAACTGTGGCTGAGTGATAACTTCAACTTTTCTAGTTAGCACCCCTGATAACCAGGAGAGGACAGAAATCAAGTCTAATGAAAGGGGAAGATTTCTGGCCTCTCCTGGTTCTGAGGGGTGCTAACTAGAAAAGTTGGACTTAAAAAATTTTGGGTCGTCAGTTTTTTGTGGACCACACTGTGTACTGTAATAAAAATTTGTCACGGAAATCTACGTAAAATAAAAATTCATTTTTGTAAACCGACACTAGCAGTCAATGGGATGTCCCAACTCTTCGATCAAAAATTTACCGATCGATTTGCCAATTCCCGAACAGACCTCAAGAAATGGGCCAGGTGTGGCATCCATTTTGTCTACCCCCTCTAATTCGTTGTAGATCGGGCTAGATAGTTTACTGGCATGTTTCTCCTTAGACGATTCTTGCACTCCTAGATTCTTCTAGACGTATGCAGCCCCTGTTAAACAGGACGGGAAGCCAAATGGGTATGAGAACTGTTAAATAAACACGGTTGCAGACCTATTAACGTTGCCGTTTAGAGTTTAACACAGGACCTTTGAAACTTGAGAGAGGAGTTTAACCAAGATTTCAAAGGTCATGGGTTAAATAACCTTCCTGAGCGGGGAATTTAACCCATGACATTTGAAACCAAACTACCGCGAAGCTATAGAGCAGTGACATTTGCCGCCATATTGGCACCAGATTGGCACCAGTATGGGTTTTGGAGGGCATAACTACGAGGTGCACTACATAAAAATGGAGGGGAAAACAACGGAAGAGCGGATTTCTTAGGCTTAAAATAACGTTGTTTTCTCCAACAACAAAAATCGCGCGTTTTAGGTCTAAGAAATCACTTTTCACAGCATCGGCTTCAGTATGACGCCCTTCTGTTTCTCTCTGCAGTGCCCCTTGCAGCTAACCCATTAAGGCTCCAGTATAGAGTTATATACAATAATACTACGTCATGTCACTGCTCTATACTGACAGCGTCCGTCTACTGAGTGACGATTGGAAAGTGTATGTATATATGTATCTGTGGGTGTTAAAAGCTGCCTACGGACGTTTCCTTTCAAGGCCGTATCAGTATGGCTTAAGGACCTCAGCTTTTTATTTGGGTTCAAATGTCGGGGTTCAATTACCCAACCCTTGTTATTGTTAACGAACACGATAATTATGCTTGAGCAAAACTTTGTAAATCAAAAGCAGGGGAAAAAACAATAATTCCAGGTGATGCTTGAGAATTTCAGCCAATTTTGGGGAATACTAGTGAATACTCATGAATTAGGTGGCACTCTATAAAGCAACGTGCCTCTGGGACTACAGGAAATATCAGCATTACCGTTACGTACCGTGTCAGGTAATTAGGATGCAGTGAAAACAACTTTAGGGGGAATTCTTAATAGCGTGGGTGTGGGTGGAAAAGTTACATTTTAGCGTCGCTGTCATGTACAAAGAATGTTATCAATCTGAGGTGCTATGCTCCTTTAAGTTTAACAGTGTTTAACATGGACGGGATGGCGAAACACAGGGAGAAAATAATAATTGTTATTTAACTGGTTTAAAATTTAATTTTAACATTATCTGATTTCACGCCCTTAGAGAGTATGGATGGAAACAATAATTGCAAGAAATTTTTTCCTTGCTCAGTAATGTGTACATTATAGCCTATAGCCAAACGCCATTTCTTTGGCCCATGATTGAATTATGCTGACATTTTTTGAACAAAAATAGAATATAATTTTATAGCATATTTAGGGGGCTTTGGGACCAAGAAATGAGATAATGTTAAAATTAAGATTTTAAACGATTATGATTATGAGTCAAGTAACAATTTTCCCCATTTTTTGCACTCTTCCGCCTACGTTAAACAATGTTAAAAACTTGAAGACTCTTATGGCACCTCTAAAAATCACTTTGGAGTGAACAAATTTCCTGTGTGACACTTATGCTAAAAGGCAACTTTTTCATTAAACAGGACAGAAACCCAAATATGGGCTCGATTAGTGTTAAATAAATACGGATAAATAAATAGAGATAAATCGCTGGAAATAATATTAAGGAAAATTGAAAATTAGCCAATAGCGAAAATCATACACTAGAAATAACAACGGGTTCAGTGAGTTATCTTTATGCCAGTGGAGGATGTGGCCATAGTGATTAAGGCGCTCTGCAAGTGAACTGGGAGCGAACTGGGTGGCCGGTTCGAAACCGGGTCATGCCACTCCGACGAAACTAAGTGCATAAAGGTGGCTTACTGAACTACGTTATTTCTAGTGTATGATTTTCGCTATTGGCTAATTTCCAATTTTCATTAAAATAAATACGGATGCAAACCTATTTACGTTGCCATTTGGGCTTGAATGTCAGACTGCCTGAGCGGGGAATTGAACTCACGACCTTTGAAACCAACGGCCGAAGTCCTACCGCTGAGCCGTGTCAGTATGGCTTAGCGGTAGGACTTCGACCGTTGGTTTTAAAGGTCGTGAGTTCAATTCCCCGCTCAGGCAGTCTGACATTCAAGCCCAAATGGCAACGTAAATACGTTTCCATCCGTATTTATTTAAATTTTTCATTCCCGAACTATTAATATTTACAAAAAAAAACAAAAAATCCTGTTATTCTTTCTCTGTACCCTAAAGGTTATCGCATTTGACAGAGAGCGAGAGAGAGACGAGGTGAAACGAGCCAGACTGAAAATTAAGTTAAATATCGAATACTGTCAACATTACTTACATTCTTTCACCACTAAACCAAGATTAGAATCCCACGTCTAAAAATCTCTGGGTGCTTTTATTATCTCTCTAAAACGTACATGCCTCTGCTTCCAAGATGTCCAAGAATGGCATGTGTGTCGCGGCCATCTGCCGTCTGGAAGAATGGCATCGTAACATTGACGATGAACGACGGCCCGAGAGCATCTCATCGCAACCGTGAGATGGACCGTAGGATCTGGACTGGTCGTCAACCTGTCGTAACTCGAGCCGGGTAAATATTAAACGGCCATAATTTATTATGCAAACCGCCGGCCGTCGCGCCCCTTAGATCATAACGACAGAAAGCATATTCTTTCTTCGACGGATGACGGAAGCTAAGAGGGAACACAAGAAAGAAAGACGTTTTGATCCATTCGATGACCCAGGCTAGACTGATCGAGCACAAAGAATGTGTGCAGGACACCATCGATAAACTCCTCCATTTGCAGGTATAAATTGGTAAGGGACATTGGTAAGGGAGAATATCGCCAACGGCATTGGTATCGGTTTTCAGATTTTAAAGTAGAAACCTAGCAACTGCTGTCTGGCTAGCTTTAACTTGTAAGCTACAATTTTTTAATTAACTGTAAGCAAACTGAGGAGTAAGGTACACTGAATTTAGTATCAAGGTTTCATACGACCTGATAGTCTATACCGAATTTTTTGTTTAAAAACTGCAACATTCCGAATGGGTATACATTGAAGCTCGATTACATTGTTTCATCAGTTATACGTATCAGTTTTTACCCAACGTTGTTTTTTAGTTGTGTATTGGCGATCGGTTAGATAGCGCATCGGCACTGGACAAAATCTGGATAAGGTACACTGTGAAAATTATGTGTACTGAGAGGACATATCAATGTGTACCTGCTCAGCCTCCACACGAACTGTGTACTGAGAGTACACAATTTGTGTACTGGTAGTACACTAACTGTGACGGGAATGTGTACTGTCTCTGCACAGACTGTGTATTGCCAGGACACAACTCGTGTGGTGGCTGAGAATATACACATTCATGTGTACTGTCAATACACATTGTTTTCAGAGGCGTATAATATGATTGAAGTCCTCTCTCCAACAAAACTAAAACTATTAATATCTCCGTTCCATATTCAATATATTTCGAATAAACTTGGGCAGATATGACCATAGGTATAGCCATAGGTATGGAAGGTATATTTATACCAAAAATTATGCAATTCTGTGCAAGAGTAAGCGTAGGGAGCCATACGTAAACTTGAAAACTGTTCACTTTTTGTTGTTGTTCTTGTGCTTGTTTTTGTTCTTGTGTGACACGGTTTCAGAACTACCGCACCTACCTAAAATCTGAAACATGATCTAACCCAGAAATTTAGCTGTAAATATTAGTAATAAACGAAGAAACAGAATACGGCCAACATCGTGAACGCCTAGGGATGACAAGTGAGCAATAATGATGACAAAAAATTCACGTGTCACCATGATTCCGGAAATTGACGACCTGGGACTTTGAATTAGGAATCTCATGCACTAGATCACCATGCTAACGCGAGACTACCAAGACTCACGCTAAATTGCATTACGAATTAGCACCAGTATACAACAAACATTACTGCTGCTCACTTGCCATCCTTAGCTGTTCACGAAATTGGCTCCATTTTGTGTTTCTTCGTTTGTTAGCCGTAAATATTAGTAACGAACGAAGAAACACAATGGATAACTTTGTGAAAGAACTTTGATATCATGACTTTATACGGCGTAAACAACCCTCTCGAATGTGAATCCAGTAGCAGTCGCCACTTGGCCAGTAGACCTTACAAAGCAGTCGCCATTTTACAAAATCTACTCACCACATACCAATGATATCTTGCACGATGCATGGTTTTTCTAATTCATGCATTTACGAAATTGTAAAATTCTCTTTAACCCCAGTATTAATAAAGATAAAGCAGTTACGTAGCCCTTATAAATCTGAGCATAACGCCGCAAACCGTTTGTCTCTAACTTGTACGGTTACTGAGCTATCCCTCTTTGAGTGGCATTCTCTATTGCTAGTCGCCATTTTGGTGAGTAAGGCTAAATTTCTGGTCGCCAACTGCTGTTTTTATAGCGAGTGGCGACCGACATTGGAGAGGGTTGGCGCACAGCTTGGCGAGAATCCTTGGATATTATTTCCTTCAGCGAAAATGACAACGACGAACCACCTTTAATCACATCTCTCTTGCTTTGGCAACTTACTAAAAGTGAAACGTTGTCAACATCGATTACCTTCGTCAACTCCTCAATCCCGCAAATGGCAGAACCAAAACCCTTTAAGCTAAATTGCCACCCTTCAGGCACTGGTCGGGCTCTAAACGCCCTCAGACGTTTCAGCATCTGTTAGCTGTCAAGATTTTGGCTGGCGCGAAACAACAATCCATCCACCTCCTCTCGAGGCAGGCATGAGCTTTTAATGACCTAAGCGTGCTGGCTTAATGGACTTCGCGGCCGAACACGTGCCGCGTGGATTAGGTTGAAGTCACGACACCTGGCGAAGTTGTTTGTTCCAAAGAAGGTTGCTTGCTATATTGCTGCCACAAAACTGACCAACGGAGTTATTATTGTGGCGATTTTGGCCATCGAAGACGGTTAAAGCGAACCGGTCAAGACGAAAATAAAAGCATTACAACCCATAACATAACAACTCACTTAATAAACGTCTTGGGACGCAAAACGGAGTGATTCAGTAAATCGCTCTGGTGAAAAGTGAGACGGTAAAGTTGGACTTTGGACAAAGGCCTATCGCTACAGTGTCGCTGCCTGATACGTGTCCCAATACTCACTACGTTAATGGTCCATAGAAAGGGTACCACTTTAACAATGAGCTTTACAAAAAAAAACCGTTAAATCTGGCTCACGTTTACAAGATGTAAGAACTCACTTCATCAAGGAATGCGAATCACGCAAGGACACCCTGCTTCCTCTCCTCCCTATGGGGTAGAATAGACGCATCCCACCACTGTCAACTAAGTCGCTTAAGAAAACTTCAACAAAACGCAAGCAAGTGATTGGTGGCTTAATGGTTAACGCGACTGCCTCACATGCGAAAGGTCCCGGGTTCATTCCTAGCCTCTGTCCACCCTTAACTGTGCATTAGGGAAGAGAAAGGCCCTGGAAATGCACTCATGGTCACGTCAATTGTGACCTGTAAAAGATCCTAGGAATAGATTATCAAAATTGTCCCTCTCCATCCGTACAGATACTGTTAGTTTGACTGTGTCCTCTTTTTTTTTCTGGTTTGCCTAGTCATGTACAATTATATTCTAGATTATTTTCGTAAAATACGAGTAGCAGGAGAACGATTACGAGGGGGCCCATAAGCATGTTCGTGTTTTTCCCCCTTGACATGTACCAACCTCTCAATTCGCTTGCAAGTGTCTACCTGAGTAAAGACAAGTCGCACCCAAACACCAAACTACCTATTGTGTGCACGGTGCATCTTGAGTCCTGCAAGTATTTTGTGACTGGCTACGTCTTCCTGGAGGGGGTGGCGTTAGTCGATGGCCGCCATTGTTTTTTGTAACCATCTTGGATATCAACAAGGCACTCTGCTACTGTTAACGTACAATCGATTATCTGTGTTCGTTCTGCGGAGAACTCAAGATAGGCTGCGGACACTGCATTCCCATAGTGAAAGATCGGACAAAGGTCACGTTCCGTTTCGCCTAATCCCCTTTTGCCAAAAAAAAGCAGATTAAAAGCTTTTGCCTAAAGGGCAAATCCCGTTTCGCCAAATACCGCAAGATTTAAGGCAAACGAAATTTAATACCTTAAGTTATTCCTGTGTAATGGTCAAACATTTACACCCGTTTCGCAGAATAATTTTTTTTTCAACTTGCGTACCTCGCTTGCACTGCCATGCTCGCTGCGGCTAAACATACAACATCAGAAACCGCAACTGATCACAAATTCCTTCCAATCAGTCATGCATCTATAATTTCTACAATGTTAAATTTTTAAAGAAATTTTGATTCTGCGAAACGGGATTCTGTAAAACGGGAATTCCCGTTTGGAAAAGGGTAACTAACCATCATGTGTATAACTAATTATTTTTTTTAAGAGATCCTTGGCATTGATCCAGTGACGACCAAGCATTTCATACAATGTCTAAAATGCACGTTTTTCCTTTTGTATATTGCCAGTTTTCAAACGTAATTAAATCAATTGTTGTTATTCTTCCGCTGCTTGTCTCTGTTAAATGTCTGCATTTTAAATCCCCATCACATAGAAGTAAAAAATTAAATTTCGTGTACGTAAAATTTTGTCATATTAGATTTAACGAAACTGGATTTGCCCTTTAGGCAAAAGCCTTTAACTTGCTTTCTTTTTGGTAAAACGGGATTTGGCGAAACGGGACTTCACCTAGATGAAGCACTATGAAAGGTGGTTTACAGATCAACGGAAGCAACAGGGACGAATGCGATTCCCCAGAAACCAAGAAAGGCAGCCAAAATTGGAAAGACTTTGTTTTTCGCTGCGCAATAGTGTGAGTAGTATTTATGTGCCAAAAAAAGCTGAAACGCCATTTTGGCCCATTTTTTACGTTAAGTTATGCCCAGAGTTTTGACGTAAAATTTTTAAATGACAAAATGCCTGTAGTTTCCTAAAAACGACTAACTAGAAAATCCATATATTTTGACATTTCGTCAAGAGTTTTAGTAAATTTGGTTAAAAGGATCAGTGCTCTGGTAGCTTCAAGTGTGGAAATGGCTTCACTTGGTTTAAGGACTTTTTAAAATCCCGTTTTAAAACGCTAGATTAAAAGCTTTTGCCTGAAGGGCAAATCCCGTTTCGCCAAATACGTTCGTAAAATTTTACGCACTCAAAATTTAATACATTATTCCTGTGTAATGGTTAAACATATACAGACAACCACCCGTTCCGCGGAATCCCGTTTCGCAGAATATTTTTTTTTCAACTTACGTACATCGCTCGTGCTGCCGCCGCTAAACATACAACATCACAAACCGCAACCATAATCACAAATTCCTTCCAATTACGCATGCATCTTTAACTTCTGCAGTGTTAAATTTTTTTAACTGAGAATATTTTGGTTCTGCGAAACGGGATTCTCAACAACACTACTTCCTCAATTAGGGAATTCCAAGACAGAACAACTCGATGGGAGAATAATACTTCCTGCAGTCAAGTCTACATATAGGGCGGTGACACAACGTTGTATTATTGTATATAACTCTATGCTGGAGCCAGTAACTGGGATAGCTGCAAGGGTCACTGGAGGGGGAAAAGAAGGGCGTCTTACTGAAGACAATGCTGTAAAGAGTGGATTTCTTAGGCCTATAATGGGCGACTTGCGTCGATTTGTTGGCAGTTGCTGACATTTTTAAGCAAGTGGAATCTTTATTTTCCAATTACAACCTAGCAGCATAAGGGATTGGAGATAACAACGTTTTTTTAAGCCTATGAAATCCGCTCTCAAAGCACTGCCTTGACTGGAAGTGCCGTTGTTTAACCCTCCATTTTAATCTAGTGCCCCTTGCAGCTATCGCTCTTGTAGCCAATATGACGTCACATGACGCTGCTCTATTGGGAGAACCAATTTGAGGTTGCGACCACGGGTTCTATTATACGCTTCTCTGTCAAAGAGCGGCAGTTCAACTGGTAACAGATGATGTAGAAGCTTGTATGCAAGTAACAAATCGGCTTTTATACGTCATAGCTCCAGCGTATCTAGGTGAAGTATATAGACGTTCAGAATACAAAACTTTCTTAGTCCTGGAATTGTTTTCGAAAAAGGTCTCGGCACGAACTCAACTTGGTCAACGTCCTTCAGGAGGTCTGGCGACCAGACCTGGCTTGCATACTACACGATGGGGCACGCCCAGAGAGTAATCTTCCTGTTTCCCGATGTAAAACAGCGGCAAACAATAGCCGCACGGCGGTTTCGTTCATGGCTATGAAGCTTCAGTGAGATGTATGTTTAAGGTTAGACAGCAGCCAGACACCTCAGTCTTTTATCTAGTTCACCATTCGCAGTTGAATGCTTCCGAGAATACCGGCCCCAAGACATTGTCTGTGTGATAGAGACTTTCAATGCATTTTTTCTCACAACTATAGTAAGGAATTTCCTCCAAAAATTTCATTCGCCCTATAGAGCAGTGACATTTGCCGCCATATTGGCACCAGTATGGGTTTTGGAGGGCATAACTACAAGGTGCTCTACATAAAAAGGGAGGGAAAAACAATGGAAGAGCGGATTTCTTAGGCTTAAAATAACGTTGTTTTCTCCAACAACAAAAATCGCGCGTTTTAGGTCTAAGAAATCACTCTTTAACAGCATCGGCTTCAGTATGACGCCCTTCTGTTTCTCTCTGCAGTGCCCCTTGCAGCTAACCCATTAAGGCTCCAGCATAGAATTATATACAATAATACTACGTCGTGTCACTGCTCTATTAGTGAGTGAGCGAGTGAATTAATAAACGGGACTTAGGTTTTTTATTTTATTTTACAAAGGTACTTAAATACGTACACCTTTGTAAAGCCCTCCCCATGCACTTAACCGTTTAATATTTCAACTTGAAATTTTGCACGTATAAGATTTTGTTTTAAATATTCACGTAACCCACGGTTTGCGCTCGTAGCGAGTAAAATCGTGCAGTATTTATAAATTACACAAAAAAGTAGGCGATGAGGTGCGTAAGAACATCGCCTACTTCGTGTATTGATAAAGCCTTTGCAAGATTACACTGTAGGTCTACATCGTTAAATTATCGAGTTACCGCAAAACTTCACCAATAAACTTTCAGGGTTCGATGTTGTAATGAAACTGACGTTGCGTTGACCGCAATGTTAATACGACAGTTAACGTTGCACGAGGGGCTAATGACGCGAGTTAATGACGCAACACTGAAACAGTGAGCACTGATTGGCACTCAGCACCTGAAACCACGGTAGTCCCTTGAAGAATCTAAACGCAATGGCTTTATAACACTTCATAAAGTAGGCTATGGGATGATAATGTTTTTGTATAAAATCAAAATCAGTTAACAATTATTGGTTTAGCTGCGACCACTATAGACCTAGTGCTTTACCCGCGATTTTTTATTGTTTTGCGCTATCTCAGTAAAAAATTACGACAAAAAAAAAGCTCAAGTTCTTGTGAAGAGGAGATTATCTTACCCTGACAATGTAAAATTAACGTTATAGGCCCTATCGTTTAAAATAACTATTTATTGTTACTACTTGTTACTGCTTGTTATTTATTGTTACTACTACTTACTACTTGTTATTTATTGACACCTTGTGAATTTCGTACTTTGCTGTAAATCCTGAGCGGCACTACAGTGCAATGTATACAATTAAAGTAAAGTAAACTAAATGAATTAATACCGTAGTTGTTTGTCTAGTTACTTGGTGCTACACTCTGAAGACGATGTGTACTGATAGTACACATGAATGTGTACCTTCTCAGCCTCCATACGAGTTGTGTATTGGCAGCACACAGTCTGTGCAGCGACAGTACACATTTTCGTAACTGCTTGTGTACTACCAATACACAAATTGTGTACTCTCAGTATACAATGTGTGTGGAGGCTGAGAAGATACACATTGATGTGTACTGTCAGCAAACATCGTCTTCACAGTGTATGTACTTGGTACTTGCAGGTACCGTAATCAATTTTTTCCCCACCTCATAACACACAATAACATGGCAGTTAAAAGACAACACCTTATTTACTGAATTTCTGAAACAATAAATCTTATAAAAAAAAAAAACACTTACGCACATCTTTAACGATCAACTCCACTTCAACCGTTTACACATACCTAGAACAACAACAACAAAAAATAATAAAAATTAGAAATATTCATCGGCGCGTATTTCAAAACTAACAACAAACTTAAGCAACGTGCATTTGTCATACGTTACAAACATTGTAGGAATATACCTGAACTCAATGTATTATCCCATATACGAAGGTTTCCATCTCAACATATTTAGCGTCTGGTTACGACTGTCGTCTTATACTCCAAACACAACGAATTGTCACAAATAGGGTGAAGCATCACAAACAATATACATGGTTTCAATCAAACTGGACAACGGCTTGTTAATTGTTTCCCAACACAAGCAAAAGTTTGAACTAGTGTTCCAACGTCTATTAGTTTTTAGAGTTTGATGTTCGCATCGATTTTAAGATTTAAAGTACCATAAAAGCCAATAAAGTGCACAATTAAAAAACAAGTCAGTTATTACTCGAGTTTTCGAACCATGTCGGGCTCATTACTGATGGAGAACACGCCAAAATGCTGATGGTTTCGCAGTTGATTCTAGTTTAGTTTAGTTTAGTATATTGTGTATATCGTATATATTGTGTATAGTGTATACATTTTTGTAACTTGCACAAACAAGTAGGTAGAATTTGTGCCTCTTGTACGTTAACACCACTACACAATTGAATGAAGGTATTATTTATTTGGATTCTTTAAACATGGTTTTGCGATATTTAATACACAAAACCATATTTAAAAAATATAGACAAAAAAAAGGCATCCCTTTTCATTGTACGCCACAAAACCACCCATAGCGCCAAACAAAATGGCATTTTATTCATGGCTAATATCAGGAGCCTATAGAAAACAACTAGTTTATGTATTGGAAATAAACGCAGCAAATAAAACACGCAGTGTAGCCAGAGTTCAGCTAAACCTTGGAACAGGCCAGGGTGTGTGAAGTTAAACAATTGCCAACATTCTTCAAAGTCACGCAGTGGTGACTTGGAGGGGGGGGGGGGAGAGAAAGAGGGAGGGTGAACCAAGCGGACAGTTTTAATTACCTCAGACGAAGCCAAATTCGGTGTAACCGTTAACGACTCAGCTCGTAAAGATACGCTAACTATATATGCACCCTAATCTTTGCAGTGAAATTGTAAAAGAGCAAAGATGCGAGTAGATCTTACAGCTGCCAATTATTTTCTTCCTACAGGTTTTCCTCCAACCACCCCCCCCCTCCTAATACCGGGTAGAACTGATTCCCCTTCTTCCTTCCCTGCTCCAACATCATGGATCAGCGAAAAAACCTGTAATTTTGCCCTTCCGATTCGTGCAATGAAAAGTTTACGATCGCGTTCTCATCTCTTCCGGGAAGGAGCGAGAAGGTAAATCGGAATAGCATCTTTAACCGCCGAATTTGTCGTCCTACTCCCAATCATACGATCAACTGGTATTATTAAGCCGTTTTATATCTTATAGTCTTTATTAGAGGTTCGAATTTTAATCGCGGGCCAGTTTTGCGGGGAAGAAGTTATGAGTAATGACGTAATACGTTAGGTAATAAAATCGGCGTATATTAAATCTGAGGTAAATCTCTCTCTACTCTTTTTTTTTAATTTTTTTATTTGAAACTTTTATTGTCGATAAAGCAGTCAAAAATCCTAGCCAAGTACCAATCATGAGTTTAGAGCGACATTATCAGGTCGGGTAGTAAGTAACTGGCTCCGCCGAAAAGTGGACGCCGTACACACACGCACACACGTGCCCTGACATACAAATTAACGCTGTCCTGATTTAAGGTTTCAGCAGATTTTGTAGTTTATATGTCTTTCTTCGCGGAAATTTAACGGCTGATGTGTTTGTTATATTTTATAAACGGTGTGAAAGGGTGAACGGAGGCAGAAAAGTGGATTCGAGTTATGGGGGTAATAAACTTCAGTTTTAAAGGGATGATGCATTTAACTTTTTAAGTGTTTGAAAGCATCGAGTTGCAACTCGTATAGTGGAGGTAGTACAACTCCTAGATGAAACAAACAACACCTGACTCCAAAACGACAATAATGCGACTGCGTAGATTCAGTGGAAGAATTTTTTTTTTGGGGGGGGGGGGTGGGGAAGGGGAGGGGGGAAGAGGCGACATTCTCAATTTTCACAATACCGTATTTAATTAATCCAAATAAATAATAATAATACGTTTATTAAATTGCACAAAGGTGTTAATGTACAAGAGGCATGAAGTTTTCCGACTTGTGTGCACAAGTTACATAAATAGGTACAATTTCCAATTAACTAAACCTAAATACATTAACTAATCCTACCTACTACACAAATTACAATTTTAAATAATGGTATTAATGTTACATCAATGATATTTTATTTAAAATGTAATAGTAAATTTAATGTCTACAGCACCAAAGTTTCGTTCGGTACAGTTTTATGTTGTTTTGATACAATTCTTAATTTCTTTTCCATTTGTCTACAATTTTTCAAATTTCTTAGTTGCGCTTGTATTTTACTCATGTAAATGTGGCACTACATATCTCATCCCCCTTTTGCCATAAGAATTTCTCCACTGGGGTTCAATGAGCCAATTATTGTCTCTTCTCACAGATCTATTATTTATCTTTTTCTTTTCTACTTTGGAAAAAATTTCCTTATAATCTCATACCTATTTAAAATGTCCCATCGCTTACTCTGAAAATTTGAGTTAATGTTTGTCTCTTGCACACTTAGATTTCAAAGGGAAAGATATTTTTCGTCCCAATATCCTTGCAATTTTCGACAGTCTAGTTTTCCTGGAGTGGAGGGACTCAGAACGACTGTCTTCGTCAGGAAACCCCATCACCGCTCACTTTGTCGTGATCGTTCTATTTGATCGTCTGCTATTTGACTGCGACGCGGGGCCGTAGCCTCCGAAACACGCAACGCAGTAGACCATTTCTCCGGCAGCAACATATTAAACTCGCCTCTCAGCAGAAAGTGGATGCTTGGATTTGAAGGTCTTCGGATACTCATCAGCACAGCCTTTTCTCGGCTGTGGTGTTGAATAGCTAGGGATTCTAGGCTTCTCATTATTATTGTTGCTGGTAGAGAAATGGTGTAACCAGCCTGGAAGTTACGGAGGCTATGGCCCCGCGTCGCATTCAAATAGCAGACGAACGACCACGACGAAGTGAGCGGTGATTGGTAGCCTGACGAAGCCGGTCTTTCTGAGCCCCTCCAAGTCCAGAAATACCAGAGTGTCGAAAATTTGCAAGGATACTGGGACGAAGAATATCTTTTCCTTTGAAAAATCTTAGCGTACGAAGACGCAAACATGGAATTTTGTACCTATATAATTTGCTTAATACTCATGGTATCAAGAATTTATAGGGCTGGGGAGGAGAATTGTAACTCTAAAAAGTCCCTATTGAAACGTCTTAGATCCATTTCAGTTTTCAGTCCGAGTTTTCAGAGGGCGCCACGAGTTCCATCTGGTAATTTTTGCTCATTTTTCAGCCCAAATCTCAAGTAGACTAAATTACAACTAAGCTAAACTAAATAATAATTAAATACAAGCAAGTTTCGTTTAGTTTAGTTTAATTTTAGGCTGAAAACTGAGTAGAAATTTTCACACAAAACTAGTGGCGCCCTCTATAAACTTAGACGGAACTAATTGGAATGGATCTAAGACGTTTTAGAAGGGGTCTCAAGTTACAAATTCTCCTCCTAAATTCTTGATGGTATTTATACATTAGAGATTTTTTTACTGCTTTTTATTTTTTTTCAGATTTAAATAGTACTTTTATAGCTTTATTAGTCACTTTTGGGGTCAAAAACCATTTTCTTATTATTATCACTTAATGTATCTTTAATTTTATGAAGGATTGGTTTTATTTTTCTTAGCTCAGCATGAAAGTGCGTCGGCGCTAGAGTCTCTGACGCTGGGTCTTTATTTTGAGTAGAACGAAATTCTCCACAATTTAAAAGAACTCTTCATTCAATTCTGTGTGATGTTCTTCTTCCCTATTTTTTCGTGTAGACCTTATCTGGTTTAAACCAACTATAATGGTGAAGTACTTAACTCCACCACTTAGTTTCTTAGCAGTAGGGAAATACAACCGCAACTTAAAAACACAACTAACTCGCCTTTCAGAGATGGCTTCTAGGTAATTAGAGTTAGCAAAGAACTCGGTTTTCCTCTTTCCACCTTTCACGAGGGAGTTGTAAATCCTTTTTAAAGCCAGACCTGGCGTTCTTGGTAAGACTGGCTAGCGTTTTCTCCTTTTCTTTTAATTCTAGTTGGGAGAATTCTTGAAAAATGTTGTTTGCTCTTCTAAAGGTCTGTCTTTGCCTGGGTTCATAGCCATGTTTACTTTTTGAGGTGTGCCAAGACTAAACAATAAATAGGCTCGGACACAGAGTAGCAGTAGTAGGTTAATGGGCAAAGTCAATGGTGAGGCTGCCGTTCTTTATATAGCTCTAGTGATAGGGGTTACATTTGCCACCATGGGATAGTACGTCATTAAGTGGGGCAGATATGTGCAAGGTGCACATACGCTACACCTGTCAATGTGTAGCGTATCCTTCGTATTGAACGGGTAGCTCCATTTTGTCAAAGCATTATCAGAGGCATTAGTAGACGCAACTACCGCCATGGCCTTACGTAGGCTTGGAAGTGGTAAGATGCGTTATCTAGTTAATCTGTAATCCGTTACAAAACTAAATGCTAGGTGAACTCAAACTATTAGATGAAGATTCATTAGGTCTCATTCCGGGAAGATTAACAAGATTTTGGGGTTCTTTTAGAGAAACCCACTCCGTGCTCGTACTCGGAACGGGGTCTTTTCATGTTCTCCTGGAGAAATGTATGACATTTAGTAAAAACAAAAAATTTTGGGAATTTCACGACAAATGAGAGATGCTATCATACGTAAGCCGTTCGTAATAACCACAATAAAAAAATCCCTACACCAAAATCCCACAGGTACAGAATCCCCACACCAAAATCCCCACAGGTACAGAATCCCCACAACTCAAAATCCCCACAGGTACAAAAGACCCCTAACTAAAAATTTCCACAACTCAAAATCTCCACAGGTACACAATCTCCCTGTATTTGGTGGGGGAAGAAGAACGAACAGCACCCCTTCCTTCGTTTTTTGCTCCCCCCTCCCCCCTCCCGGATTTACAAGATAATAAATTAATACAGCAAGCCTATTATACAAAAAATATAAAAAATTGCATGGTGTATATAAAAATGGGATACAATTAGGAAAGGTGGGATAGAATTTCAACTGCCTTACCACCAAGGTTAGACCTGCCAGGGACACAAAGATCCCCGATGGTATCGCCAGTCAAATGGGGAAAGAAGGAGAAGGGTGGATGGCCATTTGTCTCACAGGCAAAACAGTGAAAATGTATGCACAATAATATAAAAAGTTTTAAAGTTTTAAAAAGTGTAAAAGTTAAAAAATCTACAAGGCGATATTGTGTACTATGCCACGCAAGAAGTCAAGTGGAGGGGGAGCGCTGTTCGTTCCTCTTCCCCCACAAAATACACAAATTTTCATTCGATATTAATTTTTTTCCCTTTTTCCTCTCCAGGGGGATTGTGTACCTGTGGGGGATTTGAGTTGTGGGTATTTTGTACCTGTGGGGATTTTGGTGCGGGGTTTTGAGTCGTAGGAATTTTGATTGTGGGGATTATGAACCAGACCCTATTATTCGATCACCAGAGCATCACAAAATCGATGTACTGATTATTTCGACGCAAAAAATTTGCTGTTGTTGTTCATGGTTCGTTCATCCTATTCCTCAGCACGCCTGCGTTTCATCTACATAGTTCAAAACGTATACGATTCGTTTGTTCGTGTGTGCGTTTGTACGTCTGTTTCTCCAGAAGTAAAGGTGAGAGTATAGCGCCAAACGAATGATCGCGAGAGCAGAGCGAGAAATGCGTTGAAAAGTCTTACTTTATGTTGAAATTGATCGCTGTCCTTACTCAATCCGCGCACCTCCGTGCTTCAGAAACGCGAATGTTTGACGACCATTTAAAACTACAGGCCTGCCTTTTTCCGGTCAACTAGACAGTTTAAGCAAAACCAATTTTAGACATGGACAGTATGGGATAATGAAATTTGAACACTTCAAATGGAGTACTGGATTATGCATACGGATTAATCGTTCCTGGTAGATGACAATGTTTGTGCAATTCCATTGTTGAAATAGAACAGCGTTGCATTGTTGGAGTCCGTTTCTAAGCTACAGATAGTTAGAATGAGGCAAAGGGTTCAAAGGGTTTAACGAGCGTTAACCACTCCTGGTCATCTGCCCTCACGCCCTGAGGCAAGTCTCCCACGTATAACAATGCTAAATCGTCCAGGCTAAGGCGCTGTATCAATGCTGGTGTGGCAAAGAAGTGTTCAAAATTCGTTGTTCAAAACTGTATTGTATCATACCGTTGCTCATGTGTTGCGACATTTTTCGTTTTTGACTGTTTTATTTTACAACCAAGTTTTTTTTCTGAGAAGCTTGCCTGAACCGTAATTTTGCCTGATCAAACTTACCGCCATGATCAGCCTCAGGGCATTTTTTCGCGACCAAAAACTGGAGTTATAGCTTTAAAAATAGGCCTATCCGAGGCGTAATCGTCTCTCATTTAGAGCTTACTCTCATCTTCGTAGGTGCCGTAGACCCAATGCCGTAGACGGCAATGCACACGCACGCAGTTAGCCACTCGTGCAGTGCACCTTG
>JAHWFP010011193.1:36562-63638 GCA_023313725.1 Lithobius niger | reverse complement strand
ACGGCAATGCACACGCACGCAGTTAGCCACTCGTGCAGTGCACCTTGCCGTTAACATGGATGAGACACGGTACAGACCGGAAGCACACGGTACAGACGCGCAAGCACACGTTTTTAATGATGTAGATTCCTTCAGCTAGATAACTGCGCGTCTTAATCAAACTTGAGTGCAAATATATGTCGTCACAGAAGCATCTGGAATTATTTCATTTGTTATTGCGCCATTCGTCCTGCGAGTCAACACGAAATGCACGCATTTGTCGCGGTAAGAAAGTAAATATCAGACAATCTGTCTTGTCAGGCAGCAGCTATGATACGCTTGATGGCGAAGTCGATTAGTATTTCCGTGTTTTAGTTGGCTAAGGAAGGAATGGTTTCGACTGAGTTATAGTCGGTTAGAAATAGTTGATCATTAAATCGATGCAATATAACACTATTTTCAATGTCGTAACTCGATCACGTGCGGCCTGTAGCAAACCTAAACCTTTATAATGTCCCCCTACTTCCCCCTCCCTCCCCAATGACTGGATTCAGAAGGAATTTAGGAGTGGCGCAGAAATTTACTGCTCATAGATACAAATAGTTATTTGCGGATTGTATTAGCCCTTTCCTGACCACATCGCCAAAACTAATTTTAAAACGACATGGTTTAACTTGTACCGACCCTACTATTACCAGAGGTTCGACCTGTTGAGTTGAATCCAAAATCACCAACTGGCTATTGATTCGATTCTCCCATCAGCTTTCATACCCGTTGGAACACTAAGACTCCCGTCAAGTAATTATGTCCCGTAACGCGCCGTGTGGGACGAGCGGTTCTAACTGACTTGAACAGTTGGCGCCCGCTCGCTGCGTAACTGTTGGCGCTCGGCCAATTCCCGTGTTAGCGACAATTAAGTTCTGAAGATCGTATTTCCTCGGCCGAACACTATAATATGTTAGTTTATTTTCTATATTCTACATTAATTTCCATCTTACACAGAAGTTCTCGAATAGAAAGCAGGCCAAAGAATCCAACCAGTGACGGATTTACACTTTTGCCGCCTATAGAGGTTGCCACAAATTTTGCTGCTCTTTCCCCCCCCCCCCTCTCCGATATTTTAATGTTTGTTTTTTTCCCAGAAAAAGTTGAGCACTTTTTTTTGGGCAATTTTGCCCGCATTTTGCTTCCCGTCAGAATTTGCCGCCTTGGTCTGTAGTCCCCTAATCCCCCCCCCCCCCTCCAACTGAAGCCAACATCGTAGTTTTAAGCATGCCTTTACGAATCATACATTTTTTTACACTTTTCACTGCCTTGCTAACCTACTATTCATCTGGAATTTAAAACAAAGATTTTCCATATGAAAGTGTCTTCTGATAAGTGGCTTAAGTCCCTTGTATTAAACAGGACGGAAAGCCAAGTGGGCTCGAGAAGTGATCATAAATGCGGATGCAAACCTATTTGCGTTGCCTTTTGGACCTAAATGTCAGAATGCCTCCTGAGAGGGGAATTGAACCCACGACCCTTGAAAACCGAAAGCCGAAGTTCTACCGACATGCCATACTGAAACAACCAGTATGGGTTCAAAGATCGTGAGTTCACTTCCCAGCTCAGGCAGTCTGACATTTAAGTCCTAAAGGCATCGTGAATAGGTTTTCATTCGTATTTGTGATCATCGTGGCTGAGCGGTGAGAGAGCTCAGCCTGGTTGCTGGTTGCTGCCTGGTTTGCGGATCTGGTCGAACCCCTGGAAAGGGGATCTTGGCAAAGTCCTCGCCAGGACTGCCGGCCAGGATAGCGTGAGAGGCTGCCATGGTCCTTCAGCAGCTATGGGAACTATTTTGGCCAATTCTGGACAATCTTTCGGCCCGGAGTGTCCCGGCTCGAATTCCCGGCTTGGCACCTCCTTCTATTTACCAGAATTTCTCCTCTAAAAGTCTGGAAAAGTTAAAAATTAAGCCGGTTCAGCCTTACAAGCATTAAATTGCTTCGGCCGACTTAAGGTTAAAAAAGAACTTAATTAAAAGTTCGGCGATACTGTAGAAGAGACTTGAAAATAAATTAAAAATTTATTTTCAAGTCTCTTCTACAGTATCGCCGAAAAACAAAATTCTTAAAAATAACGAGAAATTTACACGTCATGCTGCAGCCCCTCCTGCTACATTTTTGTTTGAACCGCACCTTCCTTCTATTCTATACTTGAAGCAACGCACGTGCAAATGAAGTTATCATTATCGGTAATCAATCACTGACTGCACACGTAGTTATTTGCCAAGCCAGCGAAGCCTCACAAGTCTATTATTAAGAAAAGCGAAGGATGTAGCTGCACGCCCTGCAACTTTTTTATTACCTCACGATTTTTCTTTCCAAATGATTATAAATGCGTTTGGGGTTGATCCTTAAAACTCAATCATGGCAAAGTTTTGTTCTTTTAAGGTCATCTTCTAAATGGAGTCGGTGTTTTCGGTGAGAATCATAAGAATTCGCTAGAATTTTGACATTTGTTCTATGGGTTCAGGAAAGTACACAATTTAAAACTAAAATAAAATTAAAAAAATAAATAAAAATAGATTTTACAAACACAGAACTGCGATGCAAGATCAAGGAAGGGATGAATTACCATCCAAAAACACCTGAACATTAACGGCCAGAAAAACTAGCCGAAAAGTTAAAAACGCTTCAGAAAACGGGACAAATTGATGATCATGTTTTAAGTTTCCTTAAAAGCCGGTTTGAAAAAAATTGGTCATATTTTTCGGTGTGAAAAGAGCCGGCACTTAGTTTCAGTAAATACCTACGAATATTGATACTGTGGCTGAACGAAAAATTAACATACTCCAAATCAATTTCATAGTGGAACAATGATTATGTAAGGGAAAGCCATCGTTCATCGCTGCTTCACGTCTGGAAATTTAAATACGAAGCTCTGGGCATACAAGGTATACATCCGCCCAATTCTCGGGTATGCATGCCAGGTCTGGTCGCCGAGCCTTCTAAAGGATATCGATCACATTAAATCAGTCTAGAGGCGATACACAAAATCCCTCCCCGGTATGAGTAAGAAGCCGTATAGCGAACGTTTGAAAATCTTAAAATAGACACAGTTGAACTGCGCAGACTCGAGGCAGATTTAATTTTAACTTACAAAATTATACATTGCTTGCTGCCGCTTGAGCTACCCTTCTTTGAAATTAGTACTGAGACGAGAGCTTGTGGTCCCCAGATTTAATCTTAACTGTAGGAAATCCTTCTTCGCTGTAAGAGTCACCCCAGTGTGGAATTCCTTGAGTGATAGCATTGTCTCGGCCTCATCGCTTAATATTTTAAAGAAATTGTTGAACGGGCGGTGTTTAAAGGCACACCTTCTCCGTTCCGATAATTGTCCCTGTATTTTTTATCCCTCTCCTTTCCCAACTAATCTTTTTAAAAGCAATACTAAATTGGCCACCTGTCGAAGTTTCGTATTTATCGAAACTGTTTTTAACCGTTTGACGATGTATCTCTTGATATGATTCTGTTTTACCATGTTTTTAATTATGTAACTTTTACGCTAAGTTGTTAGTGGTCCCCCAGGGAACCTTTACTTGCCGTTTTACTCTTTTAAAAAATGGTATTATTATTATTATTTTTTAAAGGTCAGCCCTCATGCGACGCAGCTCGAGGGACTCCAAGTGTAGACGCTTTAGAAGGTCCGACGGTGTAAAACAAGTTAAAACAGCCAGGTATATACTTATATAGTAAAACTCCACTGCACAGACTCGGTCAATTTGCTATCCTTGATCAGAGTAGGAGACCACGCCTGAAATGCATACTCTACCAATGGGCCAACAAATACCTTGAAAGCCCAAAAGAGAGCGATTCTTTCTGCTTGTTAAAAAACAAAACCAAGAACCGTAATACAGAAGTCGAAATAACAGGAGTTCCATTTTAAAAAGTGAAGGAAAACAATTGAACTGGCTCCGTCTCAATTCGAACTATCTCAACAATTTTTTTTTTATAAATTTTGTTAAAGCAACTTACATGCCTCCAAGTTGCCTTTTAAGAACAAACCTTCCGTAATGGAGGCATTAGTAGCCTTGAGAAGGCCGAAGACAATGGCCTCTTCAACTCCACAAATACAAGAAAAGAAATGAATGGCGAAAAGAAAACAAACACTTTTTTTCTTGTCTAGAGGAACGATTTTAGCTGGGCTTTAGCTTGGCGTCTTGCCAACGGACACAAATTACGAAGGAAGGTCTTTCAGTTATTAAATAAACTGCCTTTGGCACGAGTCGGCAAACTTGTGTGGCTTTGAACCTTACTGACTGCTGTGCAAACGCCTCTCAAACAATAACAGTACTTGTACTCGCAGCAAGAATCTGGTTTTAAGGCGTTTTAAAAGGCCGGGCCTTCATGTTTTACAATTATGAAGCGCTGAGTTTGAGGAAAAGGGGTTAGGAACATTCACCCCACCCACACAGAGTCAAAACGACAAAATCTGAAGTTTGGAACATCTAAAATAATCCGTGAAGCCTTCTAAGGTCGGCAAGTATTGTTGAATTTAATATTAGTTGTCTTCAGCCAAAACAAGCACATAATAGGGATAGGTCGGTTTCATTTTTTTTGACTTCGGTTTCGGTTTCGGTTTTTACGCCCCACAAAACCGCGGTTTCGGTTTTTGCCACCATTCTCCCCAACCAGCTATTTTTCTAGTTTTTTTTCCCCTTGTTACAGAAGTATATTACTAGCTTCTAACTCCTGCTTTCACTTTCAGCAGCATCATAGACCATGGTCTTAGATGTGGCACCATTTTCCTCTGCTATGATTTAATGATTAGGAGCTTTGTTGTCATTTATAATTAGAAAATGCTAATTATTATTTTTTAATTAGAAAATCAAATCAACTTTTGATTTTTCGAACGCCGTACAAAAAAAAACGACACAAAATCCAAACCGGTTTCGGTTTCAGTTTTCAGTAAAAACAGAAAATTCGGTTTCGGTTTCGGTTACCGACCCATCCCTAGTATATAAGTAAGTTTATTCCAAGTAAACATGGCAGTCTGACACAAGTCCGAAAGGCAACGTAAATAGATGTTTTTTTTTTTATTGTACTTCCAAATTTCAACAAATCCATCACGAAGCCACGGCTCGTATGTGGTGTTCATTTAATCATAGTAATATCAACAACAATTTGAAAGAATTTGAAAAACACTCAAAATCCATACAGTAATTTTGATAACAAATTCAACAATATTGAAAGAGAAAGAAAAAACACTCAAAATTCCACAGTACAACAATTTCAAGCCTAAGAAGAAAAAAAGTTGTACACATTTCAGTTCAGAGATACAGATACGAAATTAGATAACGAATATTATTAGCTGTTAAGGTGGAAGAAGAAATTGTGTTAAAATTTTTTTTATGGTGTTTGAAATGGCAAATACTCCAAGTTTTTTCCAAATTTATTCCTGGTCTTAATTGAAAGAAAGGAAAAATTTTTTGTTTGATATTTCTTATCCTTGATCGTGGCCTGTCGTCTGTTTTTCATGTCGGAAATTTTTTTTTTTAACAGAATGATATAATTGTATAGCTGCGTTATGTTTAAAATCTTCATAATTTGAAAAATGTCTGTAGTAGAATGCAAATCTTTTTGGCAAACAATATTTTAATCATTCTGTTTTGTAGTTTTTGCAGTCTGGATATTTCTTTAGTTTTTGCTGTCCCATAAATTTGCAATGCATACAAATGCATACATTTGCATCTGTATTTATTTATTCCAAGTAAAAGTGTAACGGTAACTCACAAAAACACAAGCTCTCGTGTGAGATTAAAAAAAAAAAAAAAAAGGACGAACTAACACTGCATCGGTAATTCGACGTGTTGTTTGGTACAAAAATACTGGAGGAGGATAGAAAATTAATGTACGATTGACGTATACAGTTGGAAAGGCGCATACTAACAGGACATTACTACGCATTCTGAATGCGAGGTGCACATTATATATACAAAAATCGTTTCCTAACTTTTACTACTACAATACGGCAAATGAGCGATCGTGCGATCATGTAAGACATGTAAGTTTAGGATAAGATAAGACCAGATAAGGAGTTCTCATCTGATGATATTATTTTTTTTACAAAAAAAAAACCGCTGCAACTTTTGTTGCTTTACAGCTTCCCGTCCTCTTCGTTCTTTTTCATCAGGTTTTTATACTTTTTAAATCTACGAACACCATCGTACTGCCCTGAGGGTACGTAAGATTGATTACTTTAAATTTATTTACTCTTTTTTTGTGTGAATTAACCGACGATAAAATAACACACGAAAATGTCACAACACAATTTCATGTAGCTAGCTTTTGTTTAAGATTTGCTGTTTAATTTTTTTATACGCTGGACTTACTGCAAATCCAGTTTTTTTTAGAACAATTAAGTTTAAAAAAAAAGGCAAAAAAAATACCTCCCCCCCTTCCACGCACGCCAGTCTTACACGCAATTTAGCGATATTTAAGGCTGCCGCGCACTGAGCGACTTGGCCGCGCGGCCAGGTTGCTGCAGCCAATGAAAATGATTAGTGCATGGTTTTACATAAACGGTAAGCATTCTCATTGGCTGCAGCGACCTGGCCGCGCGGACAAGTCGCTCAGTGCGCGGGTGGCTTGCCGTACGTTTTAATGTTGTAGATTAGATACGAAATGCGCCATATTCTCATCAGCCTTTACTACTACTGAGCACCGATTTATTCATTCTAAAGTTGCGCTTTTCAAACCGTGTTTTTTTTTAACACCAACAATTTCTCATCCATACGACATACCTTTGCTAAATTTACTACTTCCATCCTTCTACCCTCTACCCCCAACTCCTACAAAACGAAGCACATGTAGAGTGTTCCGTTTTAGTTTGGCTATAGTTCTTGGCGCTGATGATTCCCCCTCTTCCACCTATCTGTACAACGCAATTTCGTCTTCCCAACCCACCCCCACGTGATAATTTGGTATTGCGACGCACAGGCACGCTCATCACCATCGAAAACGAAATTTCTTAAAATGACGCTGTAAATAATTAAATTTTTCTGTAATGTAAATTAATGTTATGATAAAATTTTGTTTTAATTCATATATCTGAGCGATGACGTCACAAAACCGAACAATCTCAACGTTTATCAAGCGTTTTCCGAGTAGCCTCTAACCAAGCCTCGACCCGCATTTCCCCGAAGTTTAAAATCCAGGCAACCGCCATTTTTGCTAATTTTTGCTTAAGAGCACTCCTGTACCGCTGACGTCACAATACTTTGCGTCCGACGGTTTTGCGCTGAAAAACCTCGTTAGCGTTTTGAGCTTCTACTTTTCAACTCACCCACACTTCGACTTTCAAGTTCCTCGGATCATAATAACAAATGTGTCTGGTTTTTGAGGAGATGTGGCTATTTATTTATTTTTTCCTGCCACTGATCCTGCATGTAGGCTACATGTTCAATTTCGTTTGGGTTAAATTGTGTTTAGTAACTTATTTTGCTTATATTGATTTATATAATTGATACTGTATGAACTTATATGCCTGTATGTATTTTCCTTTTTTCTTTACGTAACTGCTTTCCTTCTTTGAATTGCAACCGTAAATCCTGTAATGCCCTTTGGGCGCTTGAATTTTACTCATTAAAGTTAAAGTTAAAGTTGACTCGAATCGCCTCAAGCCCCCCCCCCCCCTTTTTTTTTTGTACAACCACATTAATTCGACGTGTGACACGTCATATAAAAAAAAATAATACTTTAATTGGAAAAACACCATTTGTAATCCTACAACAACCTACAACAGGAAAATCCTAGTAATCCTACAACAGGGAAATACATTAACGAATACAGTTTATAGGCCAGCAACACGAAACGAAACATCAATAATTAGCTCATTAAAAAAAAAAAAATTCTGTGTTGTCCAAGGACCATAGCCAATCATAAGTTTGAAACGTTCGAAAATTGATTGCCTTCTTGGCAATTTTAGGGAAAAGGTTACAGAATTTCGGAGCCAAAATATAACTAGATTTGTACATTTTTTCATCATTAACTCTAGGTTAGGTAACATGTATGGCAACTTCATTCCTCGTAAAGTAGATAGTAGGTGTCCGATCTGCAACACGTAGCTCGTTTTTACGATAGTCTAGCCAAGTTCTGTATGTACAACGATCTATAGGTAAGTTAACAAGCTCTTTAAAAATCGGTAAGGAATGATCTTGCAACTTTTTACAAGCCATCAGTTTAACAATCCTTTTTTTTTTGGCAAAACTATACGAGGATCTACAGCATTTCTGTAAGTTCCTCCCCGGAAGTTGATTGAATATTGCAAAACCGAGGGGACCCCTTGCAAAATAAAATCGTTTCAAAGTTTTCAGTGACACACGTTTTCTTAGATAATATGGTTTACACATAAAGAGTTCTCAACTTAGTGGTAATAGCTCTTAAGCTCACGATTAAGTCGAATAAGGTCGTACATAAATATTACGGTTGTGTTGTTACCCTGGTGGTAGTGTTGTAACAACACTTTCGGCATCGCAACGATCTTCGAGCCGCGAGAACGCGTTGCGCGATCACTGCGAAAACGCACCCCGAAATACAAGTCAAAAACAATTTTATGAGGGCGTTCCGTTAAGACCCCATGAATGGATACAAGACTCATTACGCTCCTTCCAATCCCCCCCTCCCCTCCGTCTCTCGTAGGGTTTTAAGCCTAACGACATCACCCTAAAAAAAAAACCCGGGTCGTTTAGAATGTAATGCATACGAAAACGAGCTTTTAAAAATGACCCACCATAACGTTACGCGCAAAATGTGCACAGCCCACACGCTATATAAAGAAGAAAAACGGAAAAACGAAAGCAAAAAAAAAAAAAAAAACTGAGTAAAACGTAAATCTCTAACCGGTTCAAGAAAGATAATTACGTTGGGCCAAAACCCCTTTGAGCTATCATTTGTAAAATACGGTCGGAATCGTAAAAAAAGGCTGTAAAAAAAAAGAACGAACACAAATTCTACGGCTTTCACAAATGGCGTATAGACTTAAGAAAAGGCTGTGGGCGCCCCCCCCCCCCGCTCAAGATTTATTCCCTGCTTTTCGGTGACGTCACAGGCAGTTAATCATTGGCCCGTTTTTCATTAACAGCGCACTGAGCCATTTATTACCACTTTACGTCTATCGGAGGCTAATAATTTATTTGTTTTCTCCGTATGGGCCGTGAGAGGTGGCGAAGTCTAGCAGAGGACGATAAAAAGAATAGATTTTCGAGAACGATGTTAAAAGTTGTAAAATGTAAACAAATCTGCGGGAAGAAGCACGAAGAAAAGAAAATACCGTCGGAGAGAGTGAGTCGGGGAAGGGGAGCGGGTTGGAGGGGGGGGGGGGCGTGGGACAAAATTAATTGTATTGGGCGTGAACCAAACTCAGAACGCACCACGCAAACGCTAATTAAACTTTAAGGTGGTAACGAAAGACCTTTGGTGATTCCACCAGAAGTAATTAACCCAAATTCGCCCCCAAAGGAACAAATAATTTTCGAAAATGCCACGAGACCGTTTTAATCACTACACCCTCAGCCCAAGTGTTTGTCTGTCTCTGACACTCGTGAAACGGATGCAGATTTTGCGTGGTTAATTTCTTTCGTGGTATTAAAATACGGGGGAGGGGGGGGGGGGGAGTAGCTTAATGAATTGGTGCAAAGGACTTTAGGATGAGGAGGCGCTTATTTGGGATTAGACATAAAACGGCTATACGTTGGGATCAACACGTGAAACTGTTTTGGGTTGGCGATTTTCGATGCCGGGTTACCGAGCCAGATCACCGATTGAAAGTTCCAACTTCCGGCATATTAATGGGATATACCTCCCAGCGCCATTTTTCTCGATCCTCCACATCAAGTACGGCCCCAAAGGTGTATTTACTTACCGTTAGTCTTTCCCTTGCTAAAAAATCCGTTTTAATAATGTGGCGTCTAGGAGATTTTCTGTTGAATATTGGGGAGTTTTATTTACGTTCTTCCAGAACGTATATGATGCTTCGCGCGCCTACAATGGCCTTGAAGTTTTATCTGTGTGTGCGCAGTATTAATTTTAATCGTTTGCTAGTAACTACTATGAGATCAAAAATCTAAAAGACTAATGCAGTAAAAATTAAAATTAATTATTCCAATAGATCGCCGAAGCAAAATTATAAGACATTTAGCCTAGAAAATTATAAATTGTGATGTTAAAATACGAGAATCATTCCGGTTTGTGACGACACAATCTTTAACTTGATGCTGTTTCGTGTACTATTCCCAAGGCCCAACCGAGGCAGCAGCTATACGCGAGGAACGCAGCTACCACACCAGCCGACCTTGGCGCTGTAAATGCGCGGATGGCGATCTTCGCGTAGCTGTTATAAGGCACGCGGAATGTAATAAGGCAGGCCGGGTGTCCCTTTAAGGAAGCAATAAGTTATCGATCATTATTCAAAACAATTTAACTCTGTCGTATTTAATATTGCAAATTTGATGCAGCCTAAAACCCTTTATAACCCCCTCGTTCATTGCGAAACCTCAGGCTTCTGCACCAATTTTGTAGCAATGGATTGTAGCCAATGGTCCGGCTTTTCAATTAATTGTTGAACTAATACTCGGTGGGATAAGCTGGGCGGTTTTTCGTTGGCAGAGGGTGATAGCACTATACTCCAGTGTGAATATATTTTTTGGTATTATATCGGTTAGGCTTGTTAATGACACACAGAAAACTTGGTGGCAGCCACTTTTCTCTGATATCTCTACTTTGATTGGCTAAAACCTGGCGGGTACTTCTTTCACCTTTGTGGGTTTTGTTTCTGATTTGTGTTAACAATAAAACGTGTGAATAGGATGGAAAACCAAATCGGTTCGGTTAGTGAATCTTCTTACATTACAAACCAAAGTCTCATAGCAGAAATGAAGCAACCGCAACGACGACGCCCGGAAGGGGATCAATGAAAAAGTGCGAGTGTGTCAATTCTTTGGCTTGAAGGTGAAAGTGGGTGGTTGTTGCCCTGAAAAGAAGTTGAAATTGGCACGTTGTTACCTCGACTAACAATTTGCTCTGTGCGGTCATCGCAAAGGCATGTCTTAAATGACGTCATGTACGAAGGACAATAATTTTTCGCACGCTAATGGGAGTGGGGGAGGACCTGAACGGGGAATACCCGTTGGTGGGGCAGTGCTTATGTTAAAGCCACTATTTGATTACGATATTGGTTTGCGGAGGGAGAGGATTGACGGAAAGGGGGAGTTTTACACAAAGAAAAATTGACTGTTGCAGTGAACGATCAGGCAGCACCGCGCAAATACTGGGAAACAACCACGGGTCAAACAAATCCCCGGGCGAAGCCGGGTACGATGCTAGTAATAAATAAAAACAGATGTAAACCTATACCTCCGTTGCCGTTTGGACTTAAACGTCGGACTGCCTGAGAGGGAATTAAACCCTCAACCTTTGAGACCAAAGGCCGAAGCCCTACCGCTGACCCATACTGACACGGCCATTTGAAACGACCATACGCACCATTTAACACGCACGCATGTAACAATTACTCATATCTGAAAATTAATATCCCTGATTATCCCTTAATTTCCCTGACTTATTTCTTCGAAGTACCCCTGACCAAAACACTTGCGACTTTTATTTTCTATTTTTCAATTACACGGAGATAACTGCTCACTCTGCAGGCCTAACATCATAACTACATCTGGATGGCAGCTGGAAATTTTTCTCAATTTCTTTTTTCTTTAAAAAATAAGACAAGAAGGCAATAGCAAAGCGAGTGGAATTTACGATAACAATCAGTTCACTCTAAAAACAAACAAAAATGGGGGAAAACGGTTGATAAAAAAACGGTTCTAAAACAAAACAATTCATTTTAAAAACGAATGTTCCTGTATATCACTGACTTTTCACCAATTTTCCATTTTTTTCCATGATTTTACCCGATCGTATTTCATATCCCTGAATAACCCAGATTTTCCCTTACTTTCCAGGTCGGTATGAACTCTGATAGAACAATATGACGCTGCAACAAACAACCCGCTGTGACGATTGGCAAGTGTTTGGCTGAATGTGTATTGCGCGTGTTAAATGCTGCCTATCGCCGTTTTCTTTTGGGCATGTCTGTATGGCTGAACGGTAGGGCGTCAGCCTTTGGTTACGAAGGTCGTGGGTTTGATTCCCGCTCAGGCAGTCTGACATTTAAGTCCAAAAGCCAACGGAAATAGGTTTAACATCTGCATTTATTTGACAATAAAACGTGACAATTTGAAGAAATCCACTCATTTGTGTAAGAAATTCCTTCAGTTTTTCTTGCAGAACTTTGAAGAGCCTAGAAGCTGTTCAGTGTTTTCTGGTTTTTGTTTTCTGTTTGCTATCTTCATAGAGCTTAGAATGGCTTCTAAGCACTAAAATAAAAATGTACTGGCGCAGAATAGTCAAGCCCACACGAGGTCATCAATTGTCGTAAACAATTTAAATCATTAAATTCGATAGGAAGAAATTCCTAATCGGTAAATTCGAGGAGTGCGAAAAATGCTCGATAAATTGGACACGGGGCTGGGGGGCCCCCCCGCCCAGTCACTTAGTTCTGCAGGGGGCAACAAATTGCTATCGGGAAATCAGAGAGCGAAAAATGGCTTGGTTAATTCGATAGGGCGAAATATTGGCTGTGCACAGTGAAAAGAAACCGTTAAAATTTAACAATTGTGTCACGGCTTTCAAACGAAAAACGAATATCTCTAACAATATTTGATGTATGAGTTTCATCATCGAACTCGTTTGTTCCATGCAGCAAAGCGCCCTTCTTAAATTGGAACCAACAGCTGTAAAATCCCCAACACTTTCAATGAAACCCCACTGCGACTGCTTCAACTTAATAAAATAATAACCATTAGAAAGAGTCTAACCTCTTACTTCATAGACCAACAACTCAAAGATTAGTTTTCTTTTCTACATCTAAACGGCCTTTTTAATATGATATTGTTTCTGATATTGTTAGCATTTCCTTTTTTTCACTTTGCTGATTTTTCGTGATATTATGATATTATTATGATATTATCAGTTGCCAGTGTGTAGGTTAAGTGCCTAACAATTTTTTTTAGTTCCTACCTTCATATGAAACTGTCTCACTGTTGAAACAGGATATTATTATTGTATTTTCTTTGCGCCATGCGCTACGTACACTTTTTGTCATATCAAAAACCAAAACTGGCAAAAGGGGCGCCAAGTTCCGAATGGTTCGGCCCTTCAAAGGAGTGATATAAACACACCAAAATATTCGTCAAGTTAATCGCACCGCTTAATAGTTCGAAGGTTATATGAAAAGTAGAACATTGTTATTTTCGGTCCAGAACTTAGGGCCGTTTCCAAAATAAACGTAGACTATTAATTAATAAAATTTTAAGCTACTCTTGATAACGGCGCTGAGATGAGCCGAAACGTTTCAGTTTTAATGCATGTTTGTGTATTTTTTGACTTTTACTTTATAACATACTGCTGGTTTAATACCGTAACCGTTAAAACAGAAACACGCGCACAGACAAACAGAATCACAAAATCCAAATTGTGTCGAGTGTGAGGCCATTATTAAAGTAGGGTATATAGAGAAATATATATTTTGCGTTGCTACTTTTCCAGTAATAACGGCAGCGTTTAGCATTTTTTTTTTTTTGTCGGTTGTCAAAGACACGCACTTCGCTTGGCTTCCCATGCAAACCTTGTAATGTAACGTCACAATTTTTTAATAGTTTCATTAACAAACGCGTAGGTGCGGTCCAAACCGACAGTTTAAGAGCTTTCTGGAAAATTAATAGTTCTTTTTAACGACAGTCCGCCGTGCGAAACCAACTCGTTATAAATTATGAGAAGAAAAAAAAATTGAATTGTAGTTCGTTAATGAGAACATCTGTCACGGGGAGAAAAAAAAAGAACACTTAAACAAAACAAAAAAAAAAAATTCGTTCACGTATGACCACGTCTCATTGGAAATGTCGTTAAAATAAAGGTAATAAAACCTTCTACGTTTACGCAGTCAAAAGCCTTCTTGAGTTAAAGATGCGTACTTCCATCAGCCGCAGAAGGTAATGAAAAGTAGTTTGTCTTGCACGTGAAATAAGGAAAACAAGGTTAAATCATGACGCTAGCGTGGCATGGACTGTGTGCACCTCGGCTTATCGCCGATCTGCTTTAATTAAAAGGTGCTTCACTTCTGGCAGTTGTACGACTTTGGCGTGGGCATTTAAGGTTTTTGTGCGGCCAGTCTTGGAGTACGCTACCCCTGTTTGGTCGCCATATTTGTTGCAGGACATCGATGCTGTGGAAGCTGTTCAGAGACGCTTCACTAAGTCCCTCCCAGCTTTACGAGACTTTCCTTATGAGATGCGCCTCGAGAGGCTGGGTCTTGAGTTATTGGAGTTGCGCAGATTGAGGTTCGATCTTGTTTTAGTTTTTCGGATTTTGCATAACCTCATCGAGGTTGACTTCCGTTTTTTGATTTTGCCCCTGGCTTAAATGTAACTAGAGGACATAATTGGAAATTGGCTGTTCCAGCGTGTCGCACAGATTGCCGTAGGCATTTTTGTTCTGTACGAGTGGTTCCTGTCTGGAATGCTCTTCGTAGGGAAACTGTAACTGCTAGTTCTATCCCATCTTTTCGTCGAATGCTTATGAAGGAACCCCTCCAACGTTTTCTCAGACGTCCACTGCCCTGATCTGCCCTAATTTCTCACCCGGAACGGTGTAAGAGGCTCACCACCCTGCCGTCTCCGTCCACCCTTGGTGGAGAAAGTTATATTATATTATAAATAGTTAATTTTCGATCCAGCTCGTTTAGATTTGTTTCCTTTAAAAAAAAAACTTCCAGGTGCATAGGCTGGTCAAATTGTGAAACTAAAATGAGAAATTTTACGTTTGATAATCCACAGGGGTGGAAGTAATTTCAACTTTTGAAAAAGTTCTAAACGAGAATGACCCAAAATTAAGGTGTTTTGCAGTTTGTATTGCGTTGCACACGAGTTTTTTTTTCAGTTTATTTTAATTGTCGGTTGTTTCCATTTTGGCTAGAAATCCAGTGTGTCACGGTTTTGTTCCATTCCGTTAAACCTATACAAGCTACGCACACGCTCTTTTTTCTTGGGACAGGAAGAATGCAGGTAATTTTAAGGAAGAAGTGGCAAAGTTGGAGTTTTGCGTCGCTTTTAACGGCTAATTCGGTAAGCTCGCGACGCAGGGACAATAATATTTAAAAGAAGAAAAAATTAAAAGACGAACACCGTCATCAATAAATTACAAATCGCAATGATCTTTTTTGATGTGGAATGTCCGTCAGCAGCCTAAGAGTTGCAGCTAGAAATCAACTCGGACGTAGCGAGGCGACGCGGAATGAGCGAGCAAAGTGAGCGACTTCAATGGGCTTTCAATAATAGCATCTTTCGACCTACATTACAAAATTTCAATTTCCAAAGCAAGCATCATCAAATCTGACAGCCAGTGATCTCTCATGGTTTAATTTTAAATAATGGTATATATTATGCGGATTTCATGTAGGCCATTTTTTATCAGTTTTATATTCCATCATTTTATTTGTACTGCTTGCAACTGATTTTCTTTATTTGTTAACGAGTGAATATCAACTATTTTGTTTTCAGTTATTATACTTCTAGAATGGTTACGACCTCCCACCCCCTAAAATCTTCAGAACGACTTTGTTGTCACGAAAGTATTACCATGGTACCCACACTTTATGTCGGTGGGACTTGCAGCCCAGAATTCTCCTGAATCTATCCAAGCCACAGCCTTACACCAAACACCATGCCAGCATGAATGATAGATTGCATGTCGCTTTAATTATGAATCACATGTAAGTCCATGCTTAGCCTGAAGTTCATTACCATCATTCACGTGGACCGAGCTGTTCCAGCAACCGTCTGTGCTCCCCCGTGCTCTTTTAAAAAATGATGCCATTTTTCTTTGCAGCATGGTAGACGCAAGACGATGTTTGCGCGGCGGAGGTGGGTGGGGGGGGGGGAAGGGTTGTTGGGGTGGAGAGACGAGGACTGACTTTTCCTCCCCTTGGGACCCATAACTCTTGACTCCGAAAGCTAATTAGGGGGGTGATTTATTCACTTGAGTAACTAATCCGAAACTGGAACAATTCCATTCCAAGTTAAAATCACGGAAATGAAGTCTCCTGAATGTTGGCTTCAGTTCATCCATTCATTCATTTTGGTTTGGTCGCCGCTTGCAAACCTCTTTATCTCCACAACACCCCCTCCTCCCCCCACACACATACCAAGAAGCTTTCACTTTCGATTCAGGGACAAAACAAATTGTCCTAATTTCGCTTTAGAAGAGACCGATTTATAAAATCCGGCTTGCTTTCTCGACGTTTCTAAATCGCCTGACGTTTAAAACCGTTTAAAACCACGGATCCATTGCTAAACGAGTTAAATTGCGATTGTATTTGCGTCGGGCTAAGCAAGGCTCGTTTTTGTTTATGTGTTTGTTTATTTGTCAAGGCGCATTTTCCAGAAACATGGCAATTAATTTGTAATGTCATCTTCTTCACTTAACAGATTATGCGCTAAAACTTTGAGAAACTGGAGATATTTTTAGCAAAGAAAATGTGGTATTTTGGTAAGAATTTTGGCAACATATTAGTAAAGAAAAGGCAATACGAAAGGCGATATTTTGGTATGGTAGCATAGAAACGGGTATTGGTAAATAATTACGTACCATATACAATACTTACGTCGAATTATACGACACAAATGAACAAAAAGACAGTATACCACACGGCATGGCTGTTTGCTGTGACGTGCACATCACGTGACTGGGCTAGTCCAATCAGACGGCCAAACAGCCGTAGTTCTCGTTCGTCATTGGCTAACTCATGGTGACGTCACGGCAAACAGCCATTGCGCACGGTTTAAGTAGAGCCAACATTTACCGCTGATTGTGTTTCTTAACTGACACAAGCTAAGAATTCCTAGTACATAAGTGAGGTACTGAGTCAGGTTACAAATCAAAACCTGTACATTACACGTTACGAGGCTTCACTAAGTAAGTAGTCCGACTTTTTGTCAGCTTAAAAGTATGTGAATAAAATCGCAAGCATAACGCACAAATCACGAATCGTAATTTAAGGGGATTAACCAAAGACCTGTGTGGCAACTATGAAGTGGACATATCACGAACGGCGAATAATTTTACATTTACGTATTGTGTAACCGCAGCTGTTTCTTTAAAGTGACTTTCCCTCTTGCCCAATAACCCCACAGACTGAGCTAGCAATGCGCTCAATGGGTCGGCGTTATGACACAGACGACCAGTACAGATTGGGATTAAACCTTCATCCCTTGCTCGAAGCCTGCGCTTTTCGATATACAGTCAATGAACGCCTCCGCTTGAATGAACCAGCAAGGAAGTGACGACACCTAGTCCCTACCAGTTTACCACTAACCGCGCGAATCGGAATTGAGCATAGGATGCACGTAAATTAGATCCAGGGAAGAAGCAAAATATTTTGTACCCGCCCGACTTTAAAATGGATTTTCAGCAAAGGATGAGTAAAAAAAAAAGGTTAAGTAAATCCTCATGACTCTATTTCATGTGAAATATCTACGAAAATTTGTATGTATCTCAGTTGAAAAGTATGTCCTTTTAATGTCATGTGATGCGTCTACGAAGCGATTTGCAGTTCATCAATTCAAGTTGAAATTGCTTAGCGGCGTAACGTACAGGTACGCAATGCATACGGGCCCAGACTTGACGGTAAATGTGACTGTAAAAAAGTTCCAGCTTATATGACGAGTATTTCTGCGGTATGATCAATGAATAAACTAAAATCAAACATTAAGAGCATGGAAATAAGTTTTACTTAACTTAACCACAATAGGGAAGTCATTAATTTCAAGATACTAACTCGTCCACCCACCGTCGACAGTGTCAGTCGAACAACGGTTTTGATGACTTGAGAGATTTTACAAAAAAAAAATACAAAAAAGAAACTGGGAACTAAAAAAATTGGATAAATAAAAAGATAACTAAAATCGTGGCAGCTGTTCGGCTTCGTTCTTTAATAAATGTGCTCAATTTAGTGTATTTTTCTTGTTAATATGCACCGTTTTATTGATTCCAGTTTTGTAAATTATAACACAACGGACAGGTCATTATTTATTGCCGGGGGGGGGGTGTGGGGGGGCGGAGGAAACTTTGACTGCTGAAAGTGCCAATTCTGAGGTCTAAAAATGACTGTCTTCTAGTTTAGTGGGTGTATTTTTTAACCCCCCCTTGACGGGAATTGTTAAATTCAAGACCCCCCCCCCCCCCCCCATTGAGAGGGTACAAAAATGCATGATCCTTCCCACAATTTCCTCCTGTCCCCCCTCCCCTTCTTCCCCGGCTATAAATAATGACCGGTCCCTAAGAAAGCAACTGCTGCACGCGGCGGATTTTGTAAACCTATAACTAAAATTAGAAAAACAAATAGAAGGTTGTCGATAAACTTTGCTAAAAGTCCATGCACCAGATTGCATGAAAATCGGTATAGCTGTTTTCATGCAGTCTAAGTATTAGTACTTCTTCTGCCTGATAGAGAATTATGGAAACGAAGGGTGGGGGGGGGACGAGAAGACGTACCCAACAGTTTTGTGTAGGGGCCCAGAAATTCGTTACGTCACTGAAATTGCTAACATGACCGCAAACTAACAACAACAATTTTTTTCAACTTTCAGTACAAGTTTGGAAGTGTAATCTAATTAGCGGGGGAGTGCACGCTTGCCACGCGAATGGCTAGGGTTGGATTCCCGGCCGATGTACCATAAAAAAAAAAGGTAGCGGGCTGGAGGATGGTAATGAGTCAATGACGACGAACAGTGGTAGCGGGAATGAGCGAAAAGGTGAAATACTGACACAGTCGGATTAAGCTTGCTCGAGTGGTTTTCATGGTCCAAAATTAAGGTAGAGGCAGACTGTAATGCGCCGTTCAGAGCGCTTCTTTACCCCGCATATAAAATCCGCATATATGCGGATTTAATGCTAAATGCGCTGCGAACAGGGTGGACACATCCGAGGTAAAGAGGGTCGTATCATAGATTAGAAAGTTAACTAGATATACCGTCTCACTTCTTCCCGTCCTACACGAGACCCTAGCGGTAGTTGCGGCTACTAATACCTCTGATAATGCCTTGCCTTCGAAACGGCACCGAGACAAAGCATTAGCAGAGGTATTAGTAGCCGCAACTACCGCTAGGGGCTCGCGTAGGACGGAAAGAAGTGATACGGTATATCTAGTTAACTTTCTAATCTATGGTCTTATCCGAGTTAAACTAATCCGCATCCGTTGGTGGATCGAACACGATTCGCTTCGCTTCACTTCACTTGAGTGTGCGCTCCGGACACAAGTGTGGGTCGAATTCCGAATTAGCAACATTTCATCACCAGGTAGCATCGTGTTTCGTTTACTGTTTACTCAAATACGCCTCGCGATAAACAAAGGAAGCGCGCACTAATTTTCAATGGGAGTTTATACGAATGCCAGCATCTATTATTTAAAAATTAAAAAAAAAATTAAACGATTTACGGGGTGGTGGCGCCACGGTGTGAGTGGTGGTACAAGCACGAATCCGTTAATTAAGCGACAATGGCGTGTTCTGGTGAGCGGCTGAGAAACTAACAACTAACCCGTTTTCGTCGTGCAGTGCGCTCCGAACGGGGTCTAGCAAACTAATCCGGATTCGACCCCCATGTCTCTCAATTCGGAATTCGATTCCGAATTAAAAGCTTGCGCTCCGAACGGGGTATAAATGACACATCGTGGCGCAAGGCTCACTGAGGTAGCGCTGTAAAGGGGGAGTTTTGGCAGTCCTGCTGCGGGGCCTAGGATGCATCTCTACATTGGGACTACGGACAGGTCTACCGTCGTTATTACGTGCTTGGCTGTTTAAATCCAACACTACACGTCCAAGCAATCGACCTCCAAGTTTCGGGTTAAAATGGAATCATAATCTGCAAATCATACGCAACATATTTCTCTTTAAAATCTAAACATTTCGGTGTTGAATAAACCTAACATCGCAAATTCACGACAATGCAGAATTTTCGCCTGTATAAATAGGAGCGTCGTTGCTTCGCCATACCATTAAAGCTGGAGCGCTTTTTGTTTCTATTACAAAAGTTCATAAACCATCCGTCGCGGCGGTCGTGGCGCTGTAGTATACAGTCTGCCTATGGGGGCCTAGACAAAACCAACTCTTGAGCGAAAACGACTCTTAACTAACGAAGTGAATAACCGAAATTGGCCGCCAGACTCTCAGTTGTTCACTGAAGCGGACCAGCAAATCTAACCCATAGCCTACTCCACTCTCCCCATGATGTCTTCGCACATTTTCGCGGCGCATTTCTCGAGACGCCATTGTCGAAGTGGCCGTTCGGGACAAGAAATAAAGGGGATTTCGCGCTAGGCTTTTCCTGAATGAGCGCCATTTTATTTTCGGGACAGCAAAATGTAGGAAGAGGGTCGGGGGGGTGGCGGGGGGAGGAAATGGCGTGATGAGGGTTTTCTTTTAAAAGGATGAGTAAAGTAGATGGAGAGGACACGAAAGCGACCTCTGTCGAGCCCTTTTCGAAACAATAAGGAATCGTTAAAGAAGGGGAAAAGCGACAACAACAAATCTGGAGCGTCTCCTTCCGGGTTGCCGCATGAGCAAACAAACTATCATTGTCGTGTCTGAGAAGTAGGTGGGGCTTGGGGTTGGAGGGGGGAGGGGGAAGGGGGGGGGGGGAGTGAATATGTGTGTGTGTGTGCGTGCAGGCAGACGGCTAGACGTTTTCGGTAAGGAAATGTAATTCGCGGCGGAGGTCGACGTTCGGGGAAACAATGCTCAGGTTTAAAAGACAAACAGTAGAACTGACGCAGACGAGTCCAATTGAACAAGATGAATAAATATCCGGCGCAAAATTATTTCCGTTAACCCCACCCCCCTTTCGATTTAAATGTCAAGTGTCAAGGCAGGAAATCGAACGGACCTTTTCGTCCGTCACGTCCAATGCGTCAAATGTAGCCAGCGGTTGCGGGTGCAACGCTGAGCCTCCGTTACGTGTCCTAAAAGTTTTACGTGTTTCGAAAAGTTTCATGTTCGGTCTCCGTTTGACGGAATCGCGGGGAGTTGACCGTTAGCCAATCAAAACGGGTGAGCGCCATACGTGACTTTCTTGGCGCTTGAGGCAGAGATGGCGGCTGCACGCCCGACCATCGAAAACTATCAAAAGTTTTAAGAATAACTCTAACAATAAGTGGAGATAACTAACAGCAATTTTGTCACACAAATTGCTTTTAGTGGCAAGAATAACTCCAATTCATTGCGTACCTACACCGTCTTCCACTGGGGCGGTTACATTCCTTTTACCTGGGGGAAGTGGCATTAAAGCAACATCCGGCCTGCCTTATAACCTTCCACCTGCCTTACAACAGCCGAAAGAAACGTAAGTGCATAAAGGTGGCTTACTGAACTACGTTATTTCTAGTGTATGTTTTTCGCTGTTGGCTTGTTTCCGATTTTCCTTAGTATTATTTCCAGCGATTTGTTTCTATTTATTACAACAGCCACGCACCGATCGCATCCGCGCATTTACCAAAGCCAAGGGCAACTGAGACAGTAGCTTCGTTCCTCGCAGCGAAGAATGCAGCTACTGTCTCAGTTGGCACTGCGTCTAATAGACAAGCCAGCGTGAACGCATTGATTGTGTCGTCAAAAACCGGAATGATTCTTATATTTCAAAATCACAATTTATAATTTTCTGGACTAGTGTCTTATAATTTTGCTTCGGCGATCTATTGGAATAATTAATTTAAATGTGTACTGCATTAGTCTTTTAGATTTTTGATCTCATAGTAATTAGTAGCAAACGATTAAAATTAGTACTGCGCACACACAGATAAAACTTCAAGGCCATTGTAGGCGTGCAAAGCATCATATACGTTCCGGGAGAACGTAAATAAAGTTCCAAATATTCAACAGAAAATCTCCTAGACGCCACATTTTAAAACGGATTTTTAGCAAGGGAAAGACTAACGGTAAGTAAATAGACCTTTGGGGCCGTACTTGATGCGGAGGATCGAGAAAAATGGCGCTGGGAGGAATGGACCGTTAAACAAGCAGATAATGTTCGTGAGCGAACAAGTGTTACACGGGGTACGGTGACGTCGTGGTGTGGCGGCAGCGTATGTGAAAAACATTTTCCCTGAAAAGGAATAGCAGCACTAAACAGAATTTTTTTTAATTGACAACTATTCAGTTTTACGCTCCCCTCTATAGAACTTCTCCGTTCACGCCAGAAAACATGTTGATGATTTTGGCGTCTTCCATTTAATACTCCGCCATATTAAGTTCTAGTTTTCTTCATCTTTTTTCGTGTACATCTTACGTTTACATTTAACTAAAACGGCTGCAACATTGCCCGCCTGTAAGCCAACTTCTCTGCAATGTTGCCAAGTAGAAAGGAGAAGCAGAGGTATGGATACGATTAAAATTTAGCATATCCAGCGCTTTCCTTCCTTCGCGACCAAGTCCCAACGCTCTCAATGAACCGGCGTCAGGGTGCAGACGCACAACTTCCAACCAATACCAACTGGGATGAATTTAAAGCACAGAAAAAAAGCTATGCATGAGCGTTTACCCAAATAATAATAATATACTTTTAGGAAAAGCACTTACCGGTACACAGACCATTCGCAATAAATGTGTATGGAGAACGTAACAGAGAATACACTGTACCAAGACTTAACAGCTTGCCTAAACAATTACTTAACGCTGAAAAAATAGGGAATTGAAAAGGATGTTAAAAAAACACATGTGCCTTAAAAAATTAATCACTTTCAGGGCTCCTACTTGTCATAAAATTCAGAAAATACTTAAAAGGACATTCCTCCTGGGGCCATTTTTCTCGATCCTCCACATCAAGTATGGCCCCCAAAGGTCTATTTCCTTACCGTTAGGCAATCCCTTGGTAAAAATCCGTTTTAAAATGTGGCGTCTAGGAGATTTTCTGTTGAATACGAATTAACTATATTTACTGCGTCCCGCAGCATATGATTCTTTGCTCGCTTACAATAACCATGACGTTTCATCTCTGTGTGTGCATGTACTAATTTGCTAATAACTACCACTTTGAGATCAAAAATATAACGACTAATGCGGTAAAAATTAAAATTAATTATTCCAATAGATCGCCGAAGCAAAATTATATGATACTAGCCTAAAAAATTATAAATTGTGTTGTTACAATACCGGAATTATTCTGGTTTGTGACGACACGATTAATGCGTTCATGCCGGTTCGTCTATCATGCGCAATGCCAATTGAGACAGTAGCTGCATTCACCGCTGCGAATAACGCAGCTACTATCTCAGTTGAGCTTTGCAATACTATATGCGCGGATGGCGATCAGTGCGTGTCTTTTATAAGGCAAGCCGGGTGTCCCTTTAACATTTTTGTATTTTTACACAATGTCAGAATTTTTCATAAAATTGTATTTTGTGTCATAAATATCATAAAATACTATGAATTTTAGAAATTGCTGTAAACAAATTCACACTGTACGAACTACCAAGTGGCTCGCAAGGAATTAAAGATTTCTAAAGATTCCTTGCCCCTACCCATCTCTTACAAAGTTTGAAGACCAACTTCTGTCTTCTAAAAAAAAGTATGGGATACAAACAAGGTTTAAAAACCACACCTTTAAATGTTTTCAAGAATATGTGTTAAACCAGCCTCTTTTCATCGAACATTTAGAAACGTGTCAGTCAGTCTAGACTAAGATTTATTTAATTTGGCCATAGGATATCATCTACATGTAGCGTGAGTAGCGATAAGAAATGCTTATTTTGGTGTGAAGGGGTGGGTCAGGTTATTTTGGACCTTAGTTGGGCGGGGGTTGTTTCATGATTTCTTTAAGAAAGTCATAAAAAATTGTAGGTTACATTTTCATTTTACCCAACCAATTCCCCCCCCCCCCTTCCCGTCTAGAACATTCACAGAAATATCAGGGAATTTGAAAAATATTTACCAATAATCAGGGAATTTGACCATTTTCCGAAAAATCTTTCATCTACAAAGAATAGGGAATTCGGATTTAATTTCTTACTTCTAAAACGGTCACTTTATTTCAGTTAAAACTTCATTTCCTTTTTTTTTTCTTTTTTCATTTCTGATAAAGCGAAAACTCTTAGGCCTAAGTAATGTGGGACGTTACGGGTTATTTAAGTGAGTTTTTTGTTTTTGTTCAGATTGTGGCCTTTTCCTGCTCTTTGCCAGGACCAGTTAGGGCAGTGCAATTTTTGATTTAGCAAAACAATGCGATATCGTTACTGCGATTTGAGGGAAATGTGAAAAAAAATTGTTTAGTCTTTTACTTCACCTTCCTTCGACCAAAAAAAAAATCAGGGAAAAGTGTCAGTATTGATCTGGAAAACCTGTAAAAATCAGGAAATTTCATCACGAACGTTTGAACGCCACCCTGAATTGTGTCAACTCTTGCCAACTGATATTATACATAGTTGTGAACAGCGTTTACGCCGGCCCAGAACGTTTTCTAGTCCCCCCCCCCCATACCCACTTACATATGATGAAGTCAGTAAAAAGTATGAATGAACGTTCATCTACCGCCTCCAGTTTCAATGGGGGGAGGGTACCTTAAGGGTTAGCACGACCATTTCTCGTGCAAGAGGTCCTGGGTTCGATCCTGACCTCAGCCACCCGTGGTATTTTCGGGAAGAGAAGGGCTCTGTGATGCCTCGTGCTCGTGTCGATTGTGGCATGTAAAAGATCCTAGGAATTTCCGATTGGAATTACCTAGCAAAATTGTCCCTCTCTCCTTCTGGCGCTATGGCTTCGGCTGGGAGAGCGGCAAACTTACAGCCTCGGATCTTTGTCATTTACACGGTAACCGAAATTAGATGTTGGATTCACGGCCTCAAAGAAGGTAATTTGGCGTGGGAAGTATCAAATCGCGCCGATTTATCTTACAAATGTCGGCTTATGGATGTTAAATTTTCACCTTATATCCCTAACTCGTATAATAGACGAATTCGGTTAGTGCCCCTCACTCCATACCCATCTTCCCCCCCCCCCCCCTCCACCAGCCCCACGCAGTTAGTCTGGCGTCTTCGCCATTATCTCTACCCCTTTTGGGACACTAACTTTCATTTCAGAGTCGAGTTATACGAATTCTTTTTGACAAGAAGAAACGAGCAAAATTACGGCAACGAAGTTTCATACTCATTTTTTTTTAATGAAGGAAAATGCAAAGAAAAACGGTCTTCTTCCCCCTCTTTTCTCTTTCTCTCTCACCACAATCTCTTTCTTTCGTTCTTCGTTTAAATTCAGATTATATAAACAATTTAAATGCAAATTGGAAACTTCACGTTTTGTTGGAAGGATGATGATGATGGAAGAAAGTAAAGACAAAACGACGTGTGGAGTGGTTTGGGGGTGGGGGTGGGGGAGGGCTTGTTCTTCTCGCAAGAAGCAGACGTGTGATCCCCCAACCCCCAACCCCCCAACTCTTTCAAACGTCTCTATCTAGTGATGCGGAACAAAAAGGGGCTCTAGCTTCGGATTAGCGATTATCGTTATCATAATTGACCGAAGTAATTATTGAGATTTAAGAGGCGAGGAAGTGATGTGGAGTCATTAACGCCTTGCAGGAAGTCTTTGCCAGGAAGGGAAAGAGGTGAGGGGAAGTGGGGTGGTGGGAGAGAAAGTAAGGGGGGAAGGGGGTAGGGGGAGGCGAAATATTGCTAACATGCAAAATAAAACGCATCTGTAAGCCCCCTCTCTCTCATAAATTAACACGAAGGTCACAGTCGATTTTTGCCGTTTATCAGCAAATTTTTGTTTTGGCTTCGTCGACGAAGCGTGAGGACGTGGTGTGGTGCCCAATGCGTGTTTTCGGTTGGAAAAGTCCCTCAACTCAAATAAAAGACATTAGATGTAAACATTAGCAAGTGTTGGACAGATTTAGGAGAGAAAACGTGCGTTTCTCACCCTCGCAGTGCTAAAGCAGATCGCTAAAAAATGGATTGTTTCGTTTCCCTAAAATGTAGCTGCAATTTGCGGTGCTGCATGTAGCGAACGCGTGTCTTTCCCTAGTTTCTTACAGTACTAAATGCAGCCATGTAGGAACGAAAAAGGTGCTAGCTCTGCTGCGGAAACAAGATGGCTGCTTCCCATCGATAAAAAATTTGATCATCTACAGCAAATGCGGCGTGTTTTTGTAGTTATGGCGGATTTTAACTGAAACCACAAAGTTGCAAATGAAGAAACACAATAGAGCCAACACTAAACAGCTAAGTTTGGTGTACACTTATGCTAATCCATATGGCAGGCTAGCAGCGATGTTGGCACTGTCGAGTTAAGTAATAGTTATGGGTGGAAAGTCACGGTTACCGTGTATTACACGACGACTGCGCTGATTTGCCCGAAACTGCAGTGGCTCACCCAGAGGGGAAACAAAGAACGTGGAGGGCACTTGACCCTCCCAAGATCCGAGATTAACAGTAAAACTAAGCAATTGCAAGAACCTCCATTTTTTTTTTATTTACATCAGACGACCCCTTTTTTCGCCTCAAGTACAGTAACGTTGGTTTATATTACAATGCTTTCAACAATCCAAATTCGTTCTCGGGCACAGTTTTGCCTCTTCCCCCCTCCCCCTTCCCCCGTGCGAAAAAATATTTGCATCAAAGCTGAGTAAATAAGTAAAGAATATTATGCCGTCAAGAAAATTTCTCAAATTAAGTTCCTTAAAACCATGAAAAATTACTGAAACTGTTAAAAATGTATTAGCTTTCGAATCAGTTTTCATTTTTTTTTTTGCTCCCTCCAAACAAAATCCCTGTACTTTAGAATCTATTTTCATTTTGTTGCCCCCTCCAAACAAAATTCCTGCACTTTCGGACCCATTTTATTTTGTTGCCCCCTCCGAACAAAATTCCAGTACTATCAAGTCCATTTTCATTTTGTTGCTCCCTCCAAACAAAATTCTTGTACTTTTGGACCCATTTTCATTTTGTTGCTCCCTCCAAACAAAAT
>JAHWFP010011191.1:0-19262 GCA_023313725.1 Lithobius niger | reverse complement strand
TATAGGAAGGGCGGTTCGTTCTTGGTGACTGGCTAATGACGAGGTGTAAAATTGGACGCCTAAAGGCCAAGTCTTCATTCGGCGAGGAAAGAAATAAAAAGAAAAAGGAGAGAGAGAGAAGGAAGGGCGTTTGGATTGACATTTTACAAGTATGTTGAGCAAATTGTTAAGCACAGGCCTGTGATTTTATAGCCAAGAACGAAGTGTTAAATAACGCTTACCGATTGTTTGCCCAACTGTTCGTAAGAAAGAAGCGGGCATGTCCGCCGTTTAGGGCAATGACGAGCTGGCTTTACTTTCAGGCCAAATTCTTGCTTGCGCAGTGCGTCATTACAACTGTTAATTGTTGTGGAATTTAATTCGTCCAGCGAAGAAGGGTCCCCTGCCGGTCCCAAGGGAATCAGATCGATCACAGCGAACAAACACAGCTTAGTGGATAGCATCCTCTCTAAGCTAATAGAACGCGAAATCTAACACATTTCTGACTAAGCACATAAGGGACATAAGAACAGACCCCCCCCCCCCTCTCCAGTCACAACGTTGTGGTTCTCAGGATAGTCTCCTTTCCAGTGCACGTGATCTAACAGCGTATCTAAAGCACATTTTGCAACACAACTCATTCTTCTTGAAGGTGTTGAAAAAAAATACGGACGCCTTTACCCCAGACTGGGGTAAGGGCGGGGGTGGGGGGGGGGGGGGACACTTCGCGAAAATTGTGATTAGTTGGTAAAACTGAAAATTGAATTGACGGATTTATCTACTAGTGGCCTTTTATCATGCGTGATTTAAAAGGCCCCCAAATCCATTTATGAAGAAACCTAAGCTGTATGTATAAGTTTGTCCAAATCAAAACTTGTTAAAGATTCCCACCAATTTGTTTTCTGTCCTTGGAAAAAAATATAGAATTCAGTCACAGTTTAGGTTTTATAAAACCTATCACACTTGAAGAATAACAAGAAAATAAGAAAATAACAAGAAAATCTGCCGAAATTTAAATAATACCTTGGTTCTTTTTATTTTAAACATTGACAATGGTACGGCTTTTCCCCTCACTCGTCCCTCACGTTTGGCGATGCCATCAGGGATCACTGTTTCCGTGGTAGGTCTAACCTTGGTGGTAAGGCATTCGTGACCCCAACCCTATACCGTCAACCCTTCCTTTGCAGCCGGGCAACCGTCTTCGTTTTAAACTTTTAAACTTTACAATTTTTAATTTTTGTTTTAACTTCGGATGGCAGTTAGTGACCGCCAGGTCCTTGCCATTCTGGTTGCGTTTGCAACAAACTAAACTTATAAACTTATAAACTATATAAACTTCTCAGCGCGTAGAAAAAAGTCGATGCGGGGGAGGGGGTTATTTTGTTTTTTATTCATGCAAAAGCTGATATGGTGTGTCAATTTTTTTCCATTTTTATTACATTTATGTATACTAATACAGTTTTTTATTATGCATAGATTTTTAGATAGAAGCCTACACTAGCGCTGTTGACCACGTCGCAGGCGACGCTTTACAAAGTATTTACCTGGCTTAGACTATGTGACTTATTACGAGCATATAAAAATTTAAACGCTGACTCGCTTGAATTGTATTTGGGTTTGACCTATGCGCTGCTTCACGGGATCTGCAACGTGAAGTCTAGCAGATTTTCACCCTAAAGTCGTGATGGGGGAATGAGAGGACACCATTTTAAATCGGTTGTTTTACCATTCAAGCGCGACTGTGCTAAATTTTGCTTCTTTAATGGTGTGGTTAAGGTTTGGCATGAGCTCTCTAATGATGTGGTTTTGACCCAACCCTTCCTATCATCTTGCGGGTTCTGACGGGCACTTCATGGGGTGCCGATCGCACTGCCATGTTGCGCCTCTACCGAGCCCTTGTCCGCAGAAAGCTTGATTATGCGTGCGTGGTCTATGGTTCGGCTAGTAACTCGACTCTCCAGATGTGGGATACTGTGCATCATAGTGGCCTGCGACTGGGGCATTTCAAACGTCTCCAGTGGTCAGCCTCTATGCTGAGGCCTCGGAGCCACCTTTGGCCATTCAACGGCGACAGCTTGTTATACAGTATGCTGTGCGATTGCGTGCTGTGCAATCCGGTCCTGCTGGGTCCCATGGTTTTTGGGCCAGACTTGCGAGTCGGTAGACGCAGGGTGGGTAAGGGTGATTTCAGCGATATGCTCCAGCAGTCCTGTCAGGAAATAAATAGCCTTTGAAATACCCTGCGTCTTGAGGCTTGGGGGGATGCCAGTGGCCTCTTGGCTTGTCCCAAGTGGCGTTTTCATTTTCGCTATGGCGTCCCTCGCGAAGGGTCCCACTCTACCAGCAAGGTACTTGCAGGAGTTCCAGCGGCTGTGTTCTCAGTATGCCGGTTATCAGTGGCTGTTTACTGATGGGTCGAAGTCAGACGTTGGCATGACGTGTGCTTGTGTGTGTAAGGGAGTAACGGTTGCCCATCGTCTTCCGTCAAGCTATTCTGTGTTTTCTGCAGAGCTTTTGGCTCTCGGTTTGGCGGTGGAATGGATCCTTGACCTTCAGGGCACTCATTTCATTATCTTTAGTGATTCCATGAGTGCCCTGGAGTCCTTGGCGAATTACAATCCTCGGAACCCCTTAACACAACGTGTCCAAGCTTTGCTTTCCCGCTTGCCTGACCAGCAGAAAACCGTGCTTTTCTGCTGGATCCCGGGCCATGTTGGGATAGGTGGAAATGAGCAAACTGATTCTGCAGTGAAAGGGGCCCTTTCTGGCCCTCTCGTAAAGGATCTCAGCCTTGTTCCCTCAGACGCCTTTCCAACTCTGCGTCTGAGGTTACACGCTTTTTGGCAAACCTTGTGGAACAGACAGGACGGTAATAAATTACGAGCTATTAGCAGCACTGTCGAGGAATGGCACTCGGCGTGTCGCCGCAGTCACCACTAGGAGGTAGTGTTGGCCGTTTGCGCATTGGTCACACCCGTCTTACTCACTGTTTCCTTTTGCGGAGGGGGAGGGGGTTTGACCCTCCTGAATGTTATTGGTGTCGACGACCACTTACGGTCCGGCACTTCCTTGTTGATTGTCGTCATCTTGATGGTGTTTGTCGTCGTTTCCATCTTCCGCATGACATTGCGCGTCAATTGGGCGATAAATCTGTCTTATGTCCGGTGTTTTTCAATTTTTGCAGAAGGTACAGATGTATGACAAGATTTAAATTAGGGGTTTGAATAATATCTCTGTAATGTGTGGTGCAGTGGCAACCCGGACCACTGCACTGTGACTGAGGTTGGCGCTAATGACCAAGCTGTCGACGCGCCATTAAGCCTCAACCTCCCCCCACCAACCCTTCCTAGCTTTATGAACAGAATAAGATGTTCGGACCTGAACAAGTATCTGAGGTGGACTTAAATGCTCGTTTTTGTTGTTTGATTATGTACTGACTCTATGCTCATAACTAGTAATTTTGTATTTTTACTTGACTGGCTGAGTATAAGTGGTAATACTATTATCCCTCTCAGACCATTAGCCTTTATTTTCAATAAATTGTTTGTATTATTGTTTTCATGTCAGCAGACACAAGTACTCTTAGATGCTTCCTGTAGACATTTCCTTGTGTCATAAAAAAAAATATTGTAATTATAATTATTATTATTCGTCTATTAGTAAAGTTAGCATTCTGCATCAGATGTCAGACTGCTGTTGTACTGGAGCAAATGTCTTTTTGCCCGAAGTACTTCCTTGCCCATTTTTGTTGCGAGGTCAGGCACCAATCAGTTTCGTCACCAAATTCAGCATCAACCAATTTGCGGGTCACTGGAGCACGTAATCACCAGGAACAGGATAAACCAGTTTTTGGAGCGAGGGTCGCTATGTTCAGTTTCAATCGATTTTTTGGTCACTGGGGCACGAAATCACAAAGTCTGGGCTACACTGGTTTTTGAGCCAAGGATCACTAGGCCCAGCTTCAACAAATTTTTTGGTCGCTACGGCACCAAATTACCAGGTCCAGTATCAACTAATTTTTGGGCCGTGGGTCACTAGTTCCAGATTCTACCAATTTTCGGGTCACTGGGCACCTAATGACCAGGTCCAGGATCAACCAGTTTTTGGGCCAAGGTTTCACTAGTTCCTGCTTCAACCAATTTTCGGGTCACTGGGGCACCAAATCGTCAGATCTAAGCTACACCAGTTTTTGGGCCAAAGGCCGCTAAGTCCAGCTTCAACAAATTTTGTGGTCACTAGGGCACGAAATTACCAGTTCCAGGATCAACCAGTTACTGGAGCATCGAATTACCAGGTCCAGGATCAACCAGTTTTGGGGCCATGGTTTCACTAGTTCCTGCTTTAACCAATTTTCGGGTCACTGGGGCACCGAATCATGAGATCTAAGCTACACCGGTTTTGGAGCCAAGGATCACTAGGTCCAGCTTCAACAAATTTTTTGGTCGAAAGGGCACCAAATTACCAGGTCCAGGATCAACCAGTTTTTGGGCCGTGGGTCACTAGTTCCAGATTCTACCAATTTTCAGGTTGCTGGGCACCAAATTACCAGGTCCAGGATCAACCAGTTTTTGAGCCAAGAGTCACTAGATCCAGTTTCAACCACTAATTTTTGGGTTACTGGAGCATCGAATCACCAGGTTTCAGGATCAACCAGTTTTTGGGCCAAGGTTTCGCTAGTTCCTGCTTCAACCAATTTTCGGGTCACTGAATCATCAGATCTAGGCTACACCAGTTTTTGGGCCAAAGGCCACTAGGTCCAGCTTCAACAAATTTTGTGTTCGCTAGGGCACGAAATTACCAGATCCAGGATCAATCATTTTTTGGCCCGAGGGTCACTAGATTAATTTTCAACCAATTTTCGGGTCACTGCGGCATTGAATCGCCAGGTCAAGGATCAACCAGTTTTACGGCCAAGGGTTACTAACTCCACATTCAATTACTGGGTCGCTGAGGTTCCGCATCACCAGGTCCAGGATCAACCAATTTTAGGGTGAAGGGTCACTAGGGCTAGCTTCATCCAAATTTCAGGTCACTGGAGTACCAAATCACCAGGTCAAGGACCAACTAGTTTTTGGCCCAAGGGTAACTACGTCCCAGTTTCAATCATTTTCTGGGTCAGTGGGGTACTAGGTCACTAGCTGAAGCATCAGTCAGGTCAGTGGTGATCTTGTCCAATTCTAAGTTGCCGTGGGAATTTAAAGTTGAATTTTTTTCACATTTTACCTATTGGTGAGAATGTAATAGCTGGGAAAGATAAATAACTTGCCGCTCTGGATAACGTCCACTGTCCAAAAGTGGACATTATTAAGGGCTGGAAACATTTATTACTAAAATAGCGGCATCACATCATGTCCATTGATAATAAAATTAAATAAATTATTTTTTAAGAATGCTTTTTTTTATTGTGGCGTTATTCCAGTACAATTTGCTACAACAACAAAAAATGACTGGACTAACGGTAACGCCTTGGAAACAGTGGAAGTTATTCAGGGGTGAAAAAATGGATAAATAAAAAGCGTCATTTTTAAAATCGAAGTGGCATTTAATAACATCCACTAATCATAACCTTAAATTTTACTGGCAGCCACTGTCTAGACGTTTCAGCCTCTGGCTTGGCGCCATCTTCTTAACTAACGAAAATTCGTTCAGCATGGCCCAAATTATGGACTACCAGACCCCAGTGATGGTTCATAATTTGGGCACTACTGACCGAGTAAACTAGTTAATTAACTAACACAGCCTCGAATTAACTAACATGAAGCAAAGGTACCTAACCTACCGAAGAAAATTCTCCCAAACCTACTTTCTCGTTTTTATATATGCTAGCTGGTAATACATGTAAGGAAGGAATGTGCTTCGTAAGTGATGTGTCTAGTTCCTCGTGCCCCCCTCCCCCCCCGCCCGTACTTCCTCTCCCAGTCGGTGGGCATTGATTGTGGGCAACATCGTTCACTACGTGTGGGGAGGGGGGGGGGCGGATGGGACGTGCATGAATTCACGTAGTCAGCCATTTTTTTCCATTTCACCCTCGAGATTTTCCTTGTGGGTTTCCTCCTGGTTTTCCCACTTCTCACTGCTATTCAATCTCAGTTTGCCTTGCGCTTCTCCCTCGTGGGTTCCAATCATGGTATGAGATGGCGATATGTTCCTTTGTCACGCAGGAGTTACTAGACAATCGCTCGTGACATCGTCCGTTTTGATTGGCCAAAACAGATGACGTAGGAACACAACAGCCAATAATGTAGATTAAAGACCCGAAGTTTATGAACGCCACTGATATGACAAAATCACAAAATATATAACTCTGTACCTTTAATTATACATTTGTACATCTAACATTTTGTATAAGTGTCTAATGTTACCCAGTCAATAAGAAATGAAGTTAATACCCTCTACTATGAAGTTTGTATGGATAATAGCTGAACGGACGAAAGTCTAATTGTAAAATCGTCTAATGGGATAATTGTCTAATATCTGCATAAATAAAAAATCTGGAAAATCATCTAAACGGAATATCGTATAATGGATGAACGTCTAACTGGACAATAATATACCTGCGGTTTCTGATGTTATATGTATAGCCTCAGCGAGCGCGGTAGCGCGAGCGAGGCAGGGACGTTAGACGATTTTCCATTATACGAATTTCGTGTTAGACGATTTTTCGTTATACTATTATACTGTATACGTTCTTCCAATTACGCGATTTTCCAGTTAGACGATTACCCCTCGCCCTAGCTGGACCCGTGCATGCTGCACGGTTAATTGTATTTCGGGACCAGAGTTAGCCTCTCTTTGTGTTTGATCTTCTTAGGAAAGTAAATCGCGTTTTCAATATTTAACTGTGTTTCACTAATCTCGTTAATACCTTCTAGCACAACGTTTATGATGAATTAAATGTTGAATAAAAAACAAATAATTAAAAACGAATTTTAAAAACCCCAAATTTTAAAATTCGTAAATTTCAAGAGGTCACATGGTCATGTGCCAGAAATAATATTAATGTTTAGCTTTTAACTTATTTTCAAACAAAAATGCAGACGATCCTTTCAGTAAAACGGATTTGGGTCGTGACAATTCCAAGTCCCAAGAAGAAGAAGAACAACAATAACACCTGCATTTAACTCGTAAATGTTGTCATGAAGTTCCCAGCATGATGTCAAAATCAGTATTCGTTAGATTTTACGTTTAGTTTGTTCGTTGTTTTTAACCGCTGAAGCTATTTCGTTGTGACGAGTACATTACCACAACTTATTTCAAATTCCTTGTCATTATTTTTTTTTCAAACAGAAGACGATTTCTAAACACAGCCAGCTTGCCCACGCTCCAGCAGGTGTGGCGTGAGGAGGTTTTTTTTTCGGTGAGTTGCACGTCGTGGGGGAGGGAGAGAGGTAGGGGGTAATGTGAACCGTTCTAATTGCCTAAGACGCTAGCAGGAGGTGGGGGGGGGAGGGATGGGGCAAGATGAGGTGCTTGTCAGCACGTGACAACCGTAACACCGCGTTCTGATCGGGTTTCACGGTTGTACGCCATACCCATTTAAAGAAGGGGAGGAGGGGTGGGGGTATATGACCTCCCTTTAGGCTAGGCAGACTTCATTCGTTCTATCTTACTCCCTCGCCCGGAAAAATGCACTTTGAATTCATTTACGAGTCAATTCATTCATCGCCATACTCACAGAGTGAAACATTGCTGTTATATTTTGTCCGGGAAGTTACTAAATCATAGTTATACGATCATCAGAGCCGGATGGGTGCCCTAGGCGGTACGTCTTTGGCACCCACACATGCCCAATAGAAGGAGGGGGAAGGGTTATCAACGGAATTTAAGAGCGATGTGGTGGCCAACACGATTGGCTCATATGCAAATGTGTCTAGTTCGAGTCTAACTTCATCTATCCCTGACAGGCCCCCAGTGTATTTACGTAATACTTGCAAGAGGACGCAAAGGTTCCGGTTTACGGGTCATAATATAAGGGGCCGCCCACATGCCTGGGGGGGCTGTGGCACCCAGAACCTTTGCGTCCACATTTCAAGTGTTGCAATGGTGCCTCGTGCTCTTTTCGGTTGTGGCAAGTAAAAGATCCTATAGGAATTTCTGATTGAAATTACCTAGCAAATTTGTCCGGCACGCCTTCTGGTCCCATGACTTCGGCTAGGAAGGCTACTAACCTCAAGTGTCATCAAGAACGAGAAAACGTTATCCCTTTCAAATCTCAATAAAATTTCGGTAGTCTACTGTACACTCGCATTGATTTTGCAAACGTTAATTTTCTATTAGTTTCTCTTCGTTATCCTTTGTTTACAGAAAGCTAAAAGCTTTAGTAAGTAAATATATACAAGTTGCCGTCAAGTGTAGGTGAACGACGAAATTAGACGTTTCGGTTCGGTTTCCGTTGTCAAACAATAGAACGGATGGGTAATGGTTCCAATGTTTACAATTAGTATTAAGGATGTAAGGTACCATACAAAACTAAAAAAATAAATATTAAATAAAAAATCAGTTTCCAACTCACTCAAGTCTGTTCAGCTGTTTGTTTTATTAATTTTTTCTGCTGTTTGACATGTTTTAAACCCTTCCGTTGAAAACGGTTCTGATCTAGAAACCGAAACGTCGCGATTTTGTCGTTCATCTGCACTTGATGGCTACTCTGCATGTATTTATTTATCCACTGTTTAATCAGAAGTGTCATAAAGAAGAAACTGCAGGGTTTGATGGAGTGTCCATCATACCGCATGTTCCGTTCGTTCTGGGTCGCGACCTCGTGCAGCCAATTGCGGAACGACTGGTCCTCACTATTTTCTGGGATAAACGAAGTTAAAAATGCGCTGTGTACGTTTCAACTTAATAAGCAGGTGTGAAATATAGTCTAGGCATGTAGTAGTCCCGCGTGCAACAATGTTGAAACGACCTCGTAGTGGGGAGGAGATGGCGTCTTCAAGCCAAGGCCAACTGCAGTAGAAATTGCTTGTTTCCCCTCTTGGCTGAACGCCAGTTGACGTGCGTTAACCCGGAAAGTGGAACCTTTTATCGTTACGTTGGTAAAATACGATTCTGACAATGTTGAATCAATTGGCTTGGAGCCGGGAAACGAAATCCACAGCTTCTCTCCAAGAAGACCTTGTGACAAGGGATGGAGTATGAAGCAATGCAGCAGGGAAACTCTAGGGTTTTTATTAATGCAATGAGGGGAAAATTGACGTTTTGAAAGTACTTGTCATTAAGACTTCATTTTGCTAAAGAAGAAACCGACATCCATGGTCTGCAACTGTACTAACTGTTGGACTTTTGAGGCAGCAGGGAGGGGGTGGATGGTAACAAGCAGGGGACTCTGACCATCATCTCACAATGACCCCATCACAAAACATTGGGGAAGAAATAGATTAAAAATTACTGAAAAAAGGAATGGAGGGAACAGGCGCTTTGGGTCGATCCATGATTGCATTTAAAGAAGTTAGTTGTGAAGAATAAACGACATTCATGATTTATTGGCACTAGTAAGGAAATTCGAGTCAGCATGTCCATTCCACCTCCTCAACGTCAATACTTGCAACATGGAACATATCTCACGGTGCAACAACTTTTTTAGAAAGTGGTTTTAAAGAACTATTCATCTGACACTGGAAATAACGTCATAATCTTATAAAACTTAAAGGATATGCGGCTTGGGAGGGGGGAGGGGGAGGGCTTGCACCCAAAAGCTACGGCGTTTTTAGAAAATTTGACTGCTGGAGGCTTTTTTGAGGTTCAATAATGACTTTTTCTCCAGTCAGGATAGGTTTTTTTAAACCATCTTTGACATGCCTAAAAATGTGGCGACCCCCCCCCCCACCACCCCCCTCGAGAGGTTCCGAAAAATGTGCCATACCCCATCTCCCTTCCTAGAGATAATGACCGGCCCCATAGTAGTTCAGTGTTGGCTCCATATTCAGCTTCATGAATTTGTTGGGTCCACCACAATATTCGAAGTGCAGATGGCTCGTTGATGGGCGTGAGACATACTTATTAATTTTGTATGTCATGGGTTTTTTAAATGCAATATTGGGTGACAGTGCAGTCGCCTACCCCATGTGTACAAATTAATCTCACTGCTATCACAGTATTAATTCGTGGATTAATCGTCCTTGGCAACTAGTCTGTATAATCCAATAACTGATTCCCTTTCTGTCGCTAATTTTATCATCCCCTTGTTACACTTAATGATTTGGCCACACACTTTGGTCTGCGTCTGCTAAATTTTGATGCCAATCTTGTCCATTCATCCATCATTGTGAAGTGGTCCTGATGATATTGCGGCCAAGCTTTCGTTAAAGCCTAAAACTCGGAGGTGGTTCAGATGATTTAGACGCATAGCTACCAGGAAATTATTGTAAAGCTATGGCCCTTGTGCATTCACGAAAAACGAATCTGTTTTAAATCAAGTGGAGAGGGACAGTTTACAAGGTAAACACCTAGTCCTCATATAACTGCACCATTCTTAAGCAAAAAACATCGCAATAATCTGATGGAAATATCGAAAATGGAAAGTTACTTTATTATCTTGAGAATAGATTGCCAAATGCAATGAAAACGTCATCTTGCGGACAAGGCAGGGCGTATATAACGCGAATGACTGAAACTGTAGGTTTCGTGGTCCATTTCACATCTGACCTTATTTTTCCTTCACCTAGGCATTCAACATTTGTTTTTACCTATGGCTGATGGGTCGACATAAATAGTTCGTTTTACACGACAAATAAAAACCGCAAGTTAGTAGTTGAAGAGGCTTAATTGAACCTCTTAATAAACAGAAAGTTTAATCCGGGAAACCACCAATCATATTAACGGCCGAGACTAGATGCAAAGCTGATGAAGGTAGCCTGATAGTCCTTGGTAAATAGCTCATGGAATAAACTTTTAAAGAGTACATAAGTTGACAACAAATCCCCCGAATTCAAGTGATTTCAGGTCCAACCGAACCAGACGCTGATGATATAGGTGCACTTGAAACCAAGTATTCAATGAACTTTCTTTGCGTACTTTCAATTTTACAAATGTCCTCTTTAAGTTGGGGTTACAGATCTCGGAGCCAAATTCCAAAATTGGTCTGACATAAGTTTTTAAAGCATTTACAAGACAATTTGCATCATAAAACGAAAGAACCGACAGCAGAAGAATAATTTTGGATGTGCTTTTGACGCAACTACGGAGAATCTCAAATCGTTAGAAATTATGTTTCCCAGATCAGTAGGTTGTTGAGTAGATTGAATTTCGCACAACGTCATTAAGTGTATAGTCTTCAGAATCAGATGCCCCGACTGACATTGTAATTTATTTAAATACAGAGACCGGAAGTTACCATTCTGAGCCGTTATTAATAGCTTTTTTTTACTAGTCCGGCAGCCGACACAAAAACCCAAAAGAATAGTCTGCACAAAATGTTTATGCGCAGAGATGTTCTACAACATGTCCGTACTCCAAAAAATAATGATACCACCTAGTCACTCTTGGGAAATTGAAGATGTCCAAAAATGGCGACGAAAAACGGTATTTTCCTCTAGCGTCTAAACCGTTCATCCGATTGAAAATTAATTGGTTACCAATTATGTTTAGAATAAAATTTCCTTCCAAAAAGGCTCTATTCATATTTTTTTTTTAATTAATCCTTCTTGCCGAAATTCGTTATTTAAGTTATTTTAGGCCGTTAACGCATGTTACGTGTACAATTCCTAACTTTAAACAGCTGCAGTACTCGTTCTAATTCGGATAAATGGACATGATTAGGCTTAGAAGAAAGATGAAGATGTATATTTTCCAACAAGGGTAATTAAAGCGATTCATATTAATTAGGAGCTAAGCTACAGCAGTTTACACACGTTGTATAGCACTGTGCTTATTGCTCTATTTTACCACATGTTCCATCTTTAAACAGCTGCACCGCTCGTTCTAATTCGGATAAATGTACGTTATTAAGCTTAGATGAAAGATGAAGATGTATATTTTCCAACAAGGGTAATTAAAACTAATTAACTAATTATATTAATAAGGAATTAAGCTACGGCAGTTCACCTACGTTGTAGCGCTGTGCTTATCGCTAGAATTTACCACAAGTTCCATCTTTAAACAGCTGCATTACCCGTTCTAAGTCGGATAAATGGACGTGATTAGACTTAGATGAAAGATGAAGATGTATATTTTCCAACAAGGTGAATTAAAACTATTTATATTAATTAGAAGCTACGCTATGACACTTTGTGATGAAATAGCGCAAAATGCACAGCGTTACACTATAGAAAAACTATCGTAGCTTACCTCCTAATTGATATACATCATTTTAGTTACCCTTGTTGGAATTCGTCTAAACCTAATCACGCCCATTTATCCGAATTATAACGGGTGGTGCAGCAGTTTAAAGATAGAACTTGAGGTAAAATAGGAAGAAAAGCACAACGCTGCAACGTACGTAAACTGCCGTAGCTAAGCTCCTATTTAATACATATCGTTTTAATTACCCTTGTTGGAAAATATACATCTTTCATCTAAGCCTAATCACGTCCATTTATTCGAATTAGAACGGATGGTGAAGCAGTTTAAAAATGGAACATGTAGTAAAATAAGACCGAAAAGCACAGTGTTACAACGTATGTAACCTGCCGTAGCTTCGCTCCTAATTAATATAAATCGCTTTAATTACCCTTGTTGGAAAATATACATCTTCATCTTTCATCTAAGCCTAATCACGTCCATTTATCTGAATTAGAACGGGTACTGCAGCTGTTTAAAGTCAGGAATTGTATATGTAACATGCGTTAACGGCCTAAAATAACTCAAATAACGAATTTCGGCAAGAAGGATTAATTTTACCGAAAATATGAATAGAACCTTTTTTGGAGGAAGTTTTATTCTAACCATAATTGGTAACCGGTTAAGTTTCAATCGGCTGAACGGTTTAGACACTAGAAGCAAAAAGCCGTTATGTTGTCGTCATTTTGGACGCCATATTGAATTTCCCAAGGGTGCCAAGGTGGCATCAGGATGTTTTGGAGTAGGGATGTATTGTAAAACATTTCTACGCACAAATATTTTGTGCAGATAGTTTTTTCAGGTTAGGCCAAAAATCAGCATTTGGCAACTGAACTATACCGTTTGCAGCGCCATTCGGTAGTCACTGTCGACCCAAATTAGAATCATCAGCAAAAAAGATATACTGAGCAGCTTCTATAGTTCTAATAGTACCAATGCAAATGGCAAAAAAGTAGAGGGCCAAGAACAGTACCCTGTGAAACACCCCCTAGCTACCGGATTAGAGATACTATCGATTCTCACACGCTGAATTCTGCCTGTAAGGTAGCAAGATCCAGCGTGAAAACTTACCATCAATACCAACATTTCTCAAACGAACAATTTAAAATGAGATATCTACTCAAAAGCTTTAGTAAATTCTAGGTATACAATATGATACGGAGCACCACTATCCATAGTCTAGTCATAGTCTAGTCATAGTCTAGTCTAGAGCACCACCATTCATCTTATCTGGAAGTCTAGGCAACGAAGCAGCTGAATTGCTGCAGAAAACCGGATAAAAATCCAAATTGGTTTTTGAAATAGCTGTTTCAAACTATAGCCGTCAATAATCGTTAAGAAAATTTCATATATGCAAATCTTTCTTGTTTTGAGAAGTTGGCATGCCGTGTGCTTGTGTGCGTGAGGGGGTGACTGTTTCCCATCGCCTTACATTTGGCTATTCTGTGTTTTTAGCAGAGCTTTTGACACTTGGTCTAGCTATTGAATGGATCCTTGACCTTCAGGGCATGTATTTTATCATATTCAGTGATTGCATGACTACCCTGGAGTTCTTGGCATCGTACAACCCTCGGAACCCCTTGACACAGCGAATCCAAACTCTGCTTCCCACTTACTTGCCTGGCCAGCGGAAGACTCTGGTTTTCTGCGGGATCTCGGGCCATGTTGGGATAGCTGGGAATGAACATGCTCATGCAGAGGCGAAAGTGGCGCTTTCTGGTCCTCTCGAAAGGGATTTCAGCATTGTTCCCTCGAACACCTTTCCAACTCTTCACAAGGGCGGATCTAAGGGAGGAACCGAGGGGGCTGCGGCCCCTTTCCAAGGCAAATAAACTCGACAAAACTACCAAAATTGTTGAAAAAAACGCAGTTAAATTACGACAAAAAAGCACGAAAAATCATCCCGCGGCCCCCTCTCCAAGACTTGGTTTTGAATCCGCCCCTGACTCTTCGTCGGAGGTTGCATCCTGCTTGGCAAGCCTTGTGGGACGATCAAGATGGGAATAAGTTGCGAACTATTAATGTCACTGCCCAGGTTTGGCATTCGGCTTGTTGCTGCAGTCGCCGAGAAGTGACAACCCGTTTACGTATTGGTCACACCAATCTTACACAGTGCTTCCTTTTGTGGGAGGAATTTCCTTCTGAATGTCATTATTGTCACCGGCTACTTTCAGTCCAGCAGGTTCTTTCTTGTGCAATGTCATCATCTTGATGGCGTTCGGCGCCGTTTTCATCTTTCACGAGACTTAGCGTCAATTGGGCGATTACTCTGGCCTCCTAACAGAATTTTTATTTTTTTTACAATTTTGCTGGAGGTGCAGATGTGTAAGTTCTAGTTTGGGGTTTGTTTAACACCTCTGTAATGTGTGGCAACCCGACCAGTGCACTGTGACTGAGTTTGGCGCTAATGATTTAGCTGTCGTCGCGCCATTAACCCACAACCCCCCCCCCCCCCCTTCTTGCCACACATGCCACTACATGCCACAAATGTCAGACAATTCCTTCAGACATTAACTCTAACCGGTGTAAATGTTGCAAACGCTATTCTCAACGGGTCACACGACATACCCGAAGGATTTATGTCCCTTTAAACTCGAACCTCAAATAAGCAATAGATGGTACACAACCAGGGGTGGCTGCCTGGTTAGCTGACAGACTAACCACCAAATCACACCACCAAATCACATCAAACTTGTTTATCGCTGTCTATGGCCAAATAGTCCACTATTAATTCGTATGTGAAGAATTCATTATCACCTCATTCACTTAAATTGGTGTTATCCCAAAAGGATAACAAGAACAAAAGTTAGAGATTTGAAGACGATCAGATGCCGTCCTAGTTCTAACCTAAGTGAACGCTAACTGTGGAAGCAGGTGCTTCAATTATATTGTGAATCATAATAGCGCAGACTTCAGTCTGAGATTCTTTGCCTAACTGCAGAGTGATAAAACTACCAAGTCAAAATAGGGGCCTGTGTCCCACCGTGTACACCAACAGTATTATCGTTCCTTCTACGACAGAAGTTCAACGAAATTATAGACTTGGGCCTCGCCAACTACCATGAATTTGAAATGCAGTAGATTAAAATGTACAAATTAGGATAAACGTATAGGCAAGTGGTGGAAGTAGTAGGGGGCCCCTTGGGGGGGGGGTACTTGTTAGAAGCTTTTTCAAAATTCTTCTAAAGTTTAGGATTGGTGCTGCTCCTGCATTATCACTTCAAAGCTGTTTTCTTCGCTCCCAAATAAATCTACATTATAATCGTGGATGTAGGCTAAAAAGAAGGCTAAAGGGAAAGGGAAGGCTAAAAGGAAAACCACTTCTCCCCTCCTCACTCTCGCATTGAAAATGCACTCTACCAATCTACGTGCATTGAAAGAGGAGTCAGGCATGAGTAGGCGACCAATCCTACAAGTCGTCGGGAACAGTGCCGGGAATATGTCCCGGGAAATGTGTCTGTAAACTTAATTCATGACCGGCCCAGTGCATAGCACGGGCTTCCTCTAGTATTACATAATGTAGGCAAACACAAAATTTTTTTTTTTAATTAAGTAGTCAGAACAAAAATTTTTAAATTTTAAACAATTCATAGTTTGAAGGTTAGGATGTTGATTATGCTTTCCAAACACTATATCTTAATCTGTAACCGGCACAAAAATCCACGGAAATTCTGTCTTAAACTTTAAACTAGCTAGGCTGTAAAGCCGCCTTTTTGAACTTTTTTTTTTATCATTTTCAAAGATGCTCAGATTGAATTAAGCTTCTATAATTTGCACAATTTAATCCCTGAAAATTTGAAACAAATTTTTTTCCCTAAGGTACCTAGTTTACAACAAGGGTGTGTATTCGAACAGCAATATGAAAAAATGCCTTTTGATGTAGCTACAGTCGAAGGCAAATTTTACAAGGTTCGTCGTTTAAAGAAAGAAATTAAAAACAAGTGTGCCAAAATCGTAATTTGCTTTCGTTACACATGGGCCAAACGGTAATATTTCTCATCTCTTGGGAGGGTGTTGTGCGCAGCCTATGACGATCAATAGTCCAATGACAGCTGTCCGGCTGGGCGCCAGGGAAGGAAGGCGAACATCGTTAATATGCAAATGGCGGCACTTCCGGCCACAGTACCTGGGTGTCCTTGAGACGCCCTGCCTGTCAGACAACCAACAAATCAAGACTGCAGGTGAGACCGCATCAGCACCATTTCCGGCAAAATGGCGGCATTTCCGTTCTAGCCAGTAAGGAAACTGAAACCAGTCGAGCAGTCGTCTGTACTACAAAGTCTTATTCTGTTATTTTAATGAAACGTAAAAAGTATGCCTAAATTTACAAGATTAAGTGTTTTAAATATATTGTGCTGAAATTAGCGTCCATTTAATATATCGTATTCACCACGGAATGTTAGTGTGAAAGCAGTAACATGCACGAGGCCGCATAAAAACAAATACTCAAATGAGACTCCGTTTACACCAGGACATTTTTAAGCAAAAAAGTTGATCGGCATCAAATAAAATTTATTTACCTACTCGCTGTCTGCAAGGGACTTGAGATAGCTGAGTGATGCAGCTCTGTTTTGGGGAGAGGGGGGAGGGGAGCTGAACCAGAGCAGAACTGAAAGCGAAGTAATCCCATACTGGAGTGCGTTATCGGGCTTCTGGAGTGTACATTTTCACTAATTAAATACGGATGCAAACCTATTTACGTTGCCTTTTGGACTGATATGTCAGACTGCCTGAAAGGGAAATCGAACCCAGGACCTTCGAAACCAAAGGCCAAGGTCCTACCGCTGAGCCAGACTGACACGGCCAAAGTGTTTGTTTATATGTATATATGCACGTGTTAAATGCTGCCTATGTACGTTTCCTTTAAAAAAAAAATGGCCGTGTCAGTCTGGCTCGGCTGTAGGACCTTGGCCTTTGGTTTCAAAGTTTCTGGGTTCGATTCCCCGCTCAGGCAGTCTGACATATAAGTCCAAAAGGCAAAGTAAATAGGTTTGAATCCGTATTAGTTATTTCTTGTGAGCCTTTGGCTTTCACGTCTTTTTTCACTAATTCTTAGCAGTCGAGTGAGTTGGTTGACTGACAGCGGAATTAGGAGGACGCGTCCAACGATGGCAGTTACTTACTTGTGTTCATTTCAGTTTCAAAGTAGTTCAAATTTCGTAATCATGGGTGTTACGACATCAAGTGCGGGCAAGGGGGGGGGGCGGATTTCAATCAAATACAGAAGGGGCATTTGTCGTAATTTGAGGCATAGTGATGCATGGTGTGCTTAAGTTAAACTGGGTCAAGCTGGAGAGTTTTCTCTTTTTTTTTCAGCACGTTTATCAGAAAAAGTACAATTTTCTTACAATTTTGTTACTACACACACAAGTTTTCAAAAAAATTATGCGACTCTCAGTTAAGGAAATAAATCTTGCTGATGTCTATTAAGAAAACGGTGTATGTCAGCTAAGTGTTACACTGCGAATTTTAAGATGCTTTGTTCAGGCTTTTGTTGCAATATTTAAATTTTGGTTCAGTTTTGTGCAGATCGATGGCTAATTCTTTCTTAATGGATATTTAAATTAATAAATACCCATTAATAATGTGCCCATTAATGCAAGTAACAGTAGTAAATCAAACTGTCAATGCTATCATATGCCATGTGAAGTATCCTCATGGGAAAACATCACGCTAAGCATCTAGCATGTGCGATAAAATCAATCAGCCTGCTTCTTATTATAGGATACATGTTTTTTTTTTCCTACATGGAGAGTTTTGGGGAAATGAAAAAGAAGAAGCATAAAAACACTGAGGATCAGACGTGCACTATATACTTTTCCAATACTTGGCTACGGCTTTACAAAACAATGTTACTTAACTTCACAACCAAGAGGCCTGCGTACTAACATTGCAGGTTGCGATTGTGCATGTGCTGCTCCCATTTTCTCCTTTTCTTGTGGTAAATGTGAAAACGCATTCGTAGTTTTCACTGAGTATTTACAGGAACGGAAAAAAGGGGCGTCTTCAACATATTTCTTTACCCACACCATCGAACTAGTGTCCGTTTCTACTTTTGCGGAAAACGTACGTTAAAAGGTAGGCTTTATAGGTTTTTACTGAATAAATATGTGCGAAAAATATCCCGTCTGCTGTGAATGATCTAAGCATGTGTAAATTCGCAAGATTTAGGGCTCCCGCGCACTGAGCGGCCAGGTTGCGCGGCCAGTGGTCGTCGCGGCCAAAAAACACGGCGACGTACCGCACGGCCACGTTCGTTTTTCATTGATAATTCTCGATCACGTGGTGAAAAATGAACGCAAAGCCCTGTGGCCGCTTGCACCCCGCTCGGGATGCCAGTGGCCGCTGCGACTGTCTGGCTGCGGCAGCCAAGTGCGCGTTGCTACATATACCGTAAGCATCCTCGTTGGCCGCAGCGACCTGGCCGCGCGGCTTGACGTCCGTGTGCGCGGGTGGCCATACAGAGTTTAACGAACTTAAGGGCGATGAAGCCATTTTGTTTCTCGGGCTGAGGTTTAAAGCAGTAGAAATTGCGCGTGTATTGTCTCCTGATAAACGCCCGTGTCAGGAAGTTAAAGCCTCTTAACACTGCTTTGGTGAAATAAAATTGTTGCGATGTTAAATGAACTGGGTTGGAGCCAGAGCCGAAACCTGCTGCTTCTCTTCCCGATGGCATTCTGCAGACGGTGGAATACAAAGCGAGCGTCACAGCATAGATCCTCCCAGAGTTTCATTCGCTCCTGGTATCACGATTCCGAATATGTTCGATTAAAAAAAAATCGTGCAACCCTGTGTAGTTGAACCAAACTAACGCTTGTTTAGATATACCGGCTTGATGATCACTGACGTTGTAGGAGAAAACAAAAATCAAAACGTTACGCAATCGTTCTTACCAGACAGTTATCATGGACTATTTTTTTGCTATTGGCGGCGGCCATCTTTGTTGGAGCCATGCGGTCGTTCGCAAAACCGCCAAGCAAACTCGCCTTTCTGGAGACTGTTTG
>JAHWFP010011188.1:7182-18711 GCA_023313725.1 Lithobius niger | reverse complement strand
TTGGGTGAAGGGGAAACCTCTTATTTCCCTTATTGGCCGAAGGAGAAGTTCGAAATCGAGTTGTGAGGTAACAATGACGAAGTACAGTACCGTTCATAAATAAATTAACAAACCTTTGTTGCCATGGTCACGCGCTTGCAACAATAGAAAGTAAACTGGAGCCGACGTTCGGTAATCATCTGGCTATGGAGCACCAACACTTTCTAAGTTTATTGTTGACCGCAAAACGAAACCTTAAATTTGCATTACGTCCGAAAAAAATTACCCAAGTCGACAAAAAAATCAATTGAATTTCACCGTCGTTTTGTATTGTATTGTATTAAACGAAATAAAAATAATTGGTTCATACGATTTTAAAGTCATCCAAGCCAGTTTCCACCATGCAGTGTATTAAATTAAAATAAGGCCGTTTAAGAAAAAAGTTGTTTCTCAAGCCCCACCGCATACAGCGACGCCTCCCACGAACCTTTTTATTAATTTTTATTCAGAAAGGTTGCAACAACACCAAAAAAAAATTTTTTTTCGTAACTTCGTTAAAATATGACCGCTTTTTACATTCCAATACATTATTTTAATGTTTCCCTAGTAATTTAGCAAATAATAAAACTAACTCCAAAAAAGGCACATTAGAACAGTAAGTTTGCTCAAGAAGGCAAACAACTAGACATTTTTCAGATAAATGTTGCACAGCATCTAAATTATATAAAATGTTGAGGGTCTTTTAAGGACGTGAGACTGGAATGAATAATAAAATGAAAAAACCCGCCTGTCCGCACCAATATTTTTAGGAAAAAGCTCGAAAAACAACTTTTTATTATCTGGCAATTAATATGCATTTATTTATTCTACTAAAAAAAAAAAATGATATTATACAGGGAGATTCCGAAAGGATGGACCAGTGCCCACCGTTTCTCCCCCATGTGCACTATAGATATGACATTACGTAGATATGTAGTATGGTGAGGGGGTCATCTGCACATGTGATCACCATCCGTTCAAGGTCATTACGACACTAACTTCTACACCGTACGTCCTACGTTACCAGTGTAAATTGGAAAGTTGTAGAGAACCGTGAGCCAACGCTAAAGAAAAAAACAGAATGAAAATAGGACCATTATGGTAATAATTATCCTTCAAATAAGTTAGTCCTTATAGCTTCACTGCATGTCTTCAGGATGTCTAGCAGAGAAAGCGCTGTACCAATACGGGATACAGAAAGAGGTTTTCTTACCTAGGCAGAATTCACAAAATTGGAAAGTAGTTTCCTGAAGCATGCATACGTTCAGTTAAACATGAGGAGGGGGAGGAAGGGGTTGAAAAGGTTTACTGCATGTGAGGAAGGAAGTGAACATACAACACTCATTTGGACAATTACTCTTTCTCCGCCAATACATGCTTGACATGACTGATAATAAAATGAATCATCTTAACAATTCCCTTTGCTTTAAATTAAAAAAAAAAACATTGCCTAAAGCCATTAATCTGTCTTGCTCCTTCCCTCCCCACTCAAGGACACATTTACAGATCTCCCCCTCAAATGCATGCTTGAACGATGCATGCTTCAGGAAACCACTTTACAATTTTGTGGAAAATGCACCACACGTTTCTGCCTAGGCAAGAAAACCTCTTTCTGTATCCCGTATTGGTACGGCACTTTCTCTGCTAGACATCCATAAGACATGCAGTGAAGTTATTAAGACTAACTTATTTGAAGGATAACTCCTACCCTAATGGTCCGATTTTCATTCTGTTTTATTTGCTTTAGCCGTAGCTCACGGTTCTCTACAACTTTCCAATTCACACTGGTAGCGTAGGAAGTGTAGAATTTAGTGTCGTGATGACCTTGAACGGATGGTGATCACAAGTGCAGATGCGACCATACTGCACACCCTCACCATACCCTCACCATAGTGCACATCCACGTAATTTCATTTCGATCGTGCACATGGGTGAGAAACGGTAGGCACTGGTACATCCTTTCTGAATCACCCTGTATAAAAAAAAAAAACTAAAGCTGATAAAAGGGTAAGGAATAATACCAACTGACCAAAAAATTTGCAAAGTTAATTAATACTTTAGACACTACAGGAAAAATTTAGTTGTCAATGGCCAAGTTTTTCATTTAATTAATAATCGGTAGGGAAGAGTCCACAAATTATGTAACCCTTGAGGGTACGGGACATTACGTCTACGTGGCATTACAAGTTGTAGAAGGGGAAGGGCGGTGGGAGAAAAGTAAGCGTTATGTTACGGGGTGGGAGGGCATGTGAAGTGTTACAGTTTGTTACCAGAGGGAGGTCAAAGAAAGCGAAAATAGGCGTTACATAATTTATGGCAATGACTAAAGGCTGAAGGCAAAGGGGCCCATCAAGTTTTCGCCATATAAAGAAGTGATATCAGGGTGAAAATGGCCCAAGTTTGTCGTCAGAACCGTGATCACCCATGCTTAACTTATTTTTGTCTGATTTTTTAATAAAAAAAAATTCTCTTTACCTATAGTTTTGAATTACAACAATGTTCAAGACAGTGACAATCGTATTCCGAATAAAATGTCATTAACAAGAACCTTATAGGCTAGCTGTTTAGTTCATTGAGTATGTATTAATGTATAAGTAGTAGCGTGGAGTTTGATACGAAATACGCTATTAAGAGCGGATTAAATTGTTTCCGTGTAGTAGCACACATTTTCACAGTTGGAAAGTTTATATTTAATTCATTAAAAGTAAATAAGGCGGACCGTCCTTGCAATACTGTTGAAAAGTCCATGTTTGAAAAGACAATTAAAGTGAAAAGCAATTAAGAATGAAATTGTAATGATAAGTAATGTTTTTAGGCATTTCTATATTTCCTCCAGCATCTGCCAACTTGTGGATATTATCATTCTTGCAGGTATAGACTGTTCTAAGTTTAGCCAGAATTCTTGCTTTTATGCTAGCTCGTTCCACCCAACAACATCGGTTTGCCACAATTCTTCAACATTTCTTCCGTTCATGCCATCCTGTCTGCATTAGCATTCCCCACATGTTTTCTACGGGATTCAAATTTGTTCCTTTTGGAGGCCATTCCAGGACGTTATGGGAGAGTTTTGTTTCTCAAACCACTAACTGGCACCGTCGGCTGTGTGAATTGCACTCCTATCGTGCATAAGCATGAAATAAGTGCCCAAAATTGCATGCCCTTGTGGCATCATAACGTCAGCTAGTATATTTACGTATGCTTCAGCATTCATTCGTGGCACTCTATGAATGCCTCCGTTCTTCCAGTGTGGATCCAGCCCCAAACGTTGACAGAAAATCTCCCACTTCTCCACTGGTCTCACATATACCAATGGTTGAATCTTTCTCCGACTGGCCGTCACACCCAAACTCGTCCATTGTTTCCCACACAAAAAGTCTTTTCGTCTGTAAACACCCAATTTGCAAAGAAATGGTGATCTCGATTTAAATAACGAGTTCAAAAGGCAAGACGCAGCTGGGGATAACGTTCCGTTAGTTTTTCTTTTTTAGCAGCTACTCTGCCCTCCAAATTGTGACGTACCAAAGCACGTTTAACGGTGGAAACCGACACTGGCAATTCTTGCTGACGCCTCAAATGGTTAGCAGTCAAAATTGGGTTTTGATTTGACCCATCTAGAAGCCGATTTTCCTGGTCATTCATTAGGGCTCGTGGTCTCCCCTTTCGCTGGTTTGGTAATAGTCCATGACCAACATTAGCTTTTCGAACAATCATCGACACAGTGTAAAAATTACAGCCAACTTGTCCAGCAACCTGTCGGCAAGTCTGACCACTTCGTCTGACCACCAGCAGTTCGTGGTATGTCAAACTAGGCTTATGTCGAACGTAGGTAGATACAACACTTGCAGTTCACTCCCTAGAACACTTGCAGTTCACTCCACTTTAGCATTGTTGGCCGACCGCGAGTTTTGATACAGATTACTCTCTGCTATTGCTATTTCTTGCAACAATGGAAGTACTCGTCCTGTTTACATCAGCAGACTGGCGTAGCACATCTATTATTGTGTTTGTTCATTTAATTTTGAGTGGTACTGTACACCTCCCCTGCTGCTTTACTCCATTTCTCGACTGCACACTCCAGTCGCACTGGTAGCTGTAAATAGACCTCTTTTGTGCTTTGACATTTCTCTTTGTTTTTGCATCTACAATGCATGTATACAGCTGATGTTTTATGCTTGACATTGGGGTGCTAGGATCCCTGAAACTTTGCGTTCATTTCTTCCTGTGCAATTACTGGCTTTATTTTTATTTAAACGTTATTTTTGTGTGTGTTACTGATTAAAGTATTTTTTTTATAGGTCCATTCTTCGAAACGCATTCGACAGTGCTACCATATTTATATTCAAATGAAAAAGCAAAAAAAAAAGAAAACAATAACATTAACACACACTTATAATTCGTATTTCTTAACGGTTATGGTTAATCAGATAGCTCTCTTAAAGTTACAGGGTGTTTAATTAGTTTTAGTATGATTAATTAAAACGTAACTAAAGTTGGCTAAGCAAACCTGCAAGTTGGTATACATTCAACAATTTCTTATTTTGGGGATTACTGCGTGTTTCAGTTTACGTTAATTTTATTTAATGTTGGTTGATTTCATATTCTACTTTAGATTTTTGAAAGTTATGGTTAGGTAATAAGTCGGGATTAGTGGGTCGTGAATGACGATGACTATGCCAGCAAAATCTTCAATAGAGCATTTACGAAAGCACCAAGTCTGTGATAATACTACTTACACAGGTTTGTACAGTTGTCAAAAATATGAGATGGAGCAACAATAGGGCAGCTCTATTCACCAAAATAGGTAGGATGGGTGGAAAGCACTGCGGCAGCCAACAATACCATCCGAAAGGAAGTATTGTTTAGTAAGCTACAACAATACCAATTTTATACCATTGTTGAAACCCTTATTCACCACACAACATTCTATTCCATTCTGCTGCAAAAGTAGCCAGGTAAATCGTTCTGTAATAGACACTTTTCAACTGCAGTTGTTTCTGTTTGCAAATAGAACGTTTCTTTATTTAAAAAACCTTGCGAAAAACTAATTTAAATATGCAGTATTCACTATTCAGTAATTCCTAGATAAGGAGAAATCATGCAACGATGGGTGTTTATTTATTCAATGTTAACTTATAATTGTATCAATAAAATGTGTGACACTGGAAAATTAGTTTTTAGTTTGTCCAAGCATGCATTTTATAGCAATTCCTCATCTGCATATAGTTTTTACACTACGAAACAGAAAAACGGCTAGCGAAAATTTACACGAGATGACACTGCAGAGATTACGTATAGTAATAATTAAAGAATTCCAACTTATATTTTCGCCTTTGAATTATTGTTTCCAGTTATTTTATTTTTAGAGGAGGAGTGGGAGAAATGCACAGAGATTCGGCACAGAATATGCGAGTTGCGCTGGCCAAAAAAAATAATAATAAAATACAAAAACCACCATCATAAACAAAATACGGTGCCCCCCCCCCCCCCGCCCCCCAACCGCGGCACAACACCAATTTTTTGGGGTGGGGGGGGGGGGGGGAGGTCAGGCGAGAAACGTGTGTGCATAAATTAACTGCAGGGGTTGAAAATTGTGTTTTTCCTAAATATTCAGTTTCCTAACAGCATATTCAAAAAATACGATGTTGTGCAAGCATGCCAAGCATGAAGCGGCAAAAAAATACAAAATACAAATGGAAAAAAAATACCGTAATCAGCAAATATTACAACATGTAAAAAAAACACGATATTTTCCATCTGTTTATCAAATGGCAAACAACACCATAAACAGCAAATATCATTCTGTGCCAAAATGGCGAAAGTTCTAAAAAATAAAATAAAAACAGTGCTAACTGCCCGATTTCCCCCATAAATAACAAAGCAATGGCTGATCAGGAGAAAATGAATGCACACACGTCATGGACGTGATCATGTTGTTACACGCTTTTTGGCAGACATTGTGGGACAGACAGGACGGCAATAAGTTACTAGCTATTAAGGGCACCGTCGAGGAATGGCACTCGGCGTGTCGCCGCAGTCGCTGTGAGGAGGTTGTGTTGGCCCGTTTGCGCATTGGTCACGCCCGATTTACTCACTGTTTCCTTGTGAGCCTTGTGTTTCCTTGTGAGCTCCTTGTAAGCCTTGTTGACCCTCCTGAATGTTATTGGTGTCGACGGCCGCTTACGGTCCGGCACTTCTTTGTTGATTGTCGCCATCTTGACGCTGAGGTTGGCGCTAATGACCAAGCTGTCGACGCGCCATTAAGCCTCATCCCCCCCCCCCCCCATCTTGATGGTGTCTTCCGCATGACATTGCGCGTCAGTTGGGCGATAAGTCTGTACTCCTGTCCGGTGTCTTTCAATTTTTGCAGGAGGTACAGATGTATGACAAGATTTAGATTTAGGGTTTGAATAACATCTCTGTAATGTGTGGTGCAGTGGCAACCCGGACCACTGCACTGTGACTGGGGTTGGCGCTAATGACCACGTTGTCGACACGCCATTAAGCCTCAACCCCCCCCCCTCATGTTGTAACCATTGCATCATATTCCATCCCTCGTCAAAAGGTCATCTGGGAGAAAAGCATTGTGTTTCGTTGGACTAGGCAGGTTTATTCAACATAACCAGAATCTTATTTTACCAGGCATCGCTAGAAGCCGTCAACTTTCCGGCAAGCGCTTCAACTCGCATTGAGTCTGTAGGAAAAATACCCGTTTTCTACCCGATCAGGCTGCCTTTGCTTGAAGTAGCTATCGGCTTCACCGCTTCATGCTTGCAGAACGTTGTTGGATGCCATGTTGCCACTGCCTGGAGTAATCTAGCAAGAGAAGTATATTTTCGCATTGGGTTAAAACCTAATCAGCCCATTTTTAACCAGAGTTAATCCAGTAAATAGTTACGACCAGTCGTTCCACATTTGGCCAGGACCCAGAATTAGAAATGGAACATGCGGCAATATTATCACGGACACTTTGTCCAGCTCTACGGACTCTTTTATGTCGCTCCTGGTTTTATCCAATGTTTTTGGTTGATGTGTTAATTATGTTGCTTGGAACTAGTTACGGACCATCTTTCTTTGCAAGCAAATTATCACCAACGCTATTTTACCATTGGGGGTGCTAATTATGCTAATTTTATCCCCATTATACTTTTTATTTTTGTTAGCTTAGTTTGAAACAAAGTAAGCCCAGAATAGGATCGATGAGATGCTTTTGCCGCTGAAGGAGCCTGCAGTCTCTCAGACCAGTAGTCTGGCTGGCCTGCCGAGCTCCCCCTTTATAGTTACTGATCAAATCAGATTTATCATGCAGCTATTGTGCCATCATTCAGTCACCGTGAATCATGATTACTAATACCAGAAACGAGATCGAACAAGGCTGTTTGATAGCAAAACCTAAACTAGGCAGAACATAAGCATCAAATTCCGCCAACTACTTAAACCACCCAGTGCAGGGTGGTTTAAGTAGTTGCACAGTAGCGTGCACAGACCCCTTAAAGGACCGTACACACCACAACGTCACCGTCTCCGTTGTCCGGCTCCGTCTCCGGCAAAGCAACGCTGAAAAACGGAGAACACTGCCACACCTGACCCCTTGATTGGAATTATTCTTTTCAATTTTCGGTAGTTTTCGGTGGACGGGTGTTGAGCCTTAAAGGCCATGCCACACCGCACCGTTTTGTCCGGCATGTCCGTCGTCCGATGCCTCAAATGTAGCCTGCGGGCACAACGCAGAGCCACCGTTGCGTCTCCGACTCGTTTCGAAATATTTCATTTCTCTCCGGCTGACGGACCGGTGGAGTTGTCCGTCAGCCAATCAAAATGCTTAGCGCCACACGTGTCTTTCTCTCAGCGCTGGAGACAAAGATGGCGGCTCCACACCAGACCATCGTAAACTACCGAAAATTGAAAAGAATAATTCTAAAATCAAGTGTACATAACTAGTAGCAATACAAGCACTCGCCCAAATTGGTTTTAGTGGCACGAATGACCCCAATTCAATGCGTACCTACAGTTTTGCATTCGGACGATTACATTCCTTTTACTTGGGGGAGGTTGGAATAAGGGGACCAGCAAGCCTTCTTGTCGGACAGGTGTGGCAGTGGTCTCCGTTTTTTAGCGTTGCTTTGCCGGAGACGGAGCCGGACAACGGAGACGGTGACGTTGTGGTGTGTACGGTCCTTAAGAAGGCAGGCGTAACTTTTAGTAAAAGGACTCAGTAATATTTTTTCCGAGGACCTTTTCTTTCAGCCCCATTTTGCCTTTATTTTATGACTTTAGGCCCTTTCTCAGGCAACGCAGCATTTTGCAAAAAGGGTACGATCAATGACCCCTTCCCCCGTCCCCCAACGCACGCCACTGTTTATAAAAAAAAAAACGTGTGGGTTATTAATTAAACGCCATGGCTTAATAATTTACGAAAAAAATTATTCTGCCTTTTAAATCAATCATTTTTTAAATGTAAATAAAAATACAAATATATTTTTGGATTTAAGAACGTGGACCATAAAAACGAGGACGAGGAGGGGGGGGGGGAGAGAAGTTTTTCTGTATGCTGCCCTTACCACACTCTAACATCAGCTTTCCTAGTTATCTTACAATCAGAAAAATTTTTTTTTTATATTAAAGACCGTGAATAGAGAGGTGAAGAAAAATATTGTGTTGCAAAAATTCTGTCTTTGCATCCGATTAGTTGTTTACACTAAAATTAACCAGTCAAAGCAGAAATAGGTTTTCTTGTAATAGAGTTACCAACCTTCCAGAAATGCACAGTTTAGTAATCAGCATAACAATATTTTCTGGCCAAAAGTACTGACGTTGAATATTCCTACTAGCATATTGAATAAAATAAAAAAAACCTCCCCCACATAAATATTTGCTCAGCAGAAGAAGCTAATCGAATTTTGTGCTGTATAGAACCGACTCAGTTCCTTTTTTATTATTTACCAATTTAATGAACAAATACTAACTACTCATGCGCCTTTTAGGCATCACAGCACATTCGGGAATCCATTTTGCTGAAACAACGCAGTTAACAATGGAACTCTGAATTAACCTTCTTTCCCCACACAGAAGGATAGACTCAACCTGCAACAATGAACCTTGCTCCAGCTCATATTTTTGACGACTGTACATTAACCATATTGTGACATCACAATATTGTTAATGTACAAACCTGTCAGAATCACTGAAAAATTAGGAAACTGACATGAAATGTTCGAGTCATTTGTGTTAACTTTTATTTTATTGAGTGATTCAAAACCAACAACAGTTGTCTTATTTTTACAGATACAACCTGCAACGCTCTGTTCTGAAATAATTTTTAACAGTCCTACTGTTAAAAGCATCTGCAGCAGTATCATGATCCGTGTAATACCCTACCACTATGCAAACAAAGACTTAAACCTAACAAGGAAAGGGCATTTGCATAGAAATTCTATTGTTTTCGAATTCTTGGGTCCATTAATACTTTTGGGCCAACTTCTTGGCCTTCTGTCTTGGGATATCAAGCTCCGTTGTTTATATTCAATGCATCGCAAACTTCTAACTCGAGTGTTATGCTACGTCTATAAGGCTTTAACAGCGACTGCTGCCTTTTGCAGCATTGCACTCGACTTGGTGTATCGTTGGCGAGGTACTAATTTTAACACTGACGTTCTTGCAATGTCAGCTAACATAATGACACAACAGGCATTCGTAACCTTGGTTTTTGTATTTTGTTTCTTTAAAGAAAAGAACTTTGTAGAGTTGCTTCAATTGCTCTTAAGCAGTGATGTTGTTTTTGACAAGATGAAAAAGAAAATATTATGGACTGTCATCAAGCACACTGTTCCAACAGTGTTCATAGCTTGTTTTTGGTTCGTAAGAGACACCATGAGTCATCCACCAGTGGAAAACACTGTTCGCTTCGCTACTTGGCTAATTGTATTGTTTGGCAGTGATTTGTTCGTGAGTGTATTTTTTATAATTACTGCTGAACTGTGCTCTCATTCTTTCACATCTCTCGGCACTGAACTAAATGAAATATTAGCAAAAGAAGTTTTGGATATGAACAAACGTCTTTACCAGATACGTCTTCGGTATGAAAAAGTTTATCAACTGGCTGATGCCATTCAAGATACATTTTCGTTGATCATTACGGCTCAGCTTACACGTCTCGTTGTTACCACGTGTATTGTTTCGTTCGCTGTATTAAATATAAAAGATTTTGGAATATTAGATGCAGCATTCCTGTTTGAATCAGTGCTGTTTACGCATCGTTTGTTTGCTCTAAACGCTGCAGGTGATAACATTACAACTCAGGTAAGACCACTTATTTTATCTCATTACAACAGTACATAATATCAAAATTGTGTCCTAAACTTTATATTGACAGAATATGAAATTTTTAAGCTACCATAAAACTTCACTGTATTTATTACGAAGTTTCTTCTTACTACCATTGCTGTTGAAAACAATGTGTTATAAACAATCCTTATTTTAATCCTTTAGAGAGCGAAACTGCCAGAGCATTGGCAATACAAATTTTAGCTGTGATATGATTACAGCAAACGTACACGTCATTCATACAGCATCATGCCTAATTTTACTAACTTTACGGTTTATTAAAAGACTTAGAATGATTGCAACTACTATTATGTTACATAACTAAATTTAAAGAAAAGGATGCAGGCAGAACTAACGTCATTTTGTAACCGGTAAAGTTACCGTATTTCAGCTATTAGTGCCGTCTATAAAGAGAAATTAGGCAAACACCAGCAAACCTTTAAATGACGGCAAAAGTAAGTTAAATGCTGTTGACCGCCAGATTTTTAACTACTTAAATACTACTTAAGATATTTAACTACTTAAATACTTAGGATTTCTTATTAGTACTGAAGTAACTGCTTGCAAACGTGCGGATTTATTTATTGTTCAGTTTGGCATTGTTGCATAATAACAATGTTTAAAACAATGTAAAACAATCAATTTGGACCTTTGGAGCTCCCTAACCCCTGAACCACTTGGCCAATTAGAAAGGTCCATATGAATAGGGCACACCTACAGAGCAATATCTGTAAAATGAGATAAGAACCAGCTTTATTTACCGCATGGAAGAATTTATTTCCGTGATACAAAAAAAGCGTTACCAGTAGTTAGTAGTAGTAGTTAGTAGTTCGACAAATATCGACGTTATTCAGGTCGTTTTTTCAACAAGAAAACGTTAAGTGTGTCACTAACAGTGACTATTATGTTGTCAGGCGACCAAAGCCTCCCGATCCAACAAGTTTCAGCCTTTTCTGTCGCATTGTTATTTATCCTCATTCCTCAGATGGCTGAAAACAGCCCAACTACCTTTGCTGTAAAGACACAACGTGTCTAGTGGTTGCCATGCTCATATATACAAATTATCTGGATGTTATCGTTTTATCTTGGCGGGCGACACACCAGCGTGTGTCTTGATTAGGCAAATATTGACTTTATTCAGATCGTTTTTTTCAACAAGAAAACGTTAAGCTGTGTCATTAACAGTGACTT